>CAJNSZ010000814.1:0-25760 GCA_905329745.1 Rotaria sp. Silwood2 | reverse complement strand
CATAGGAATAATAATTTCAAAAATAACACCATAAAAGTAACAAAAAAAATGTAGATTTTTTATGCTTGTCGATTGAGGATGTTTTCATTCTACTCAAATTTTCTTGTCAATAAGTGAACATAAGAAAATAAGTAAATCTACAGGATGATAGAGAATTTCAAGATCTATCACAATATATTATTGCTTTTCTAAAATGATTATTCTACAGTGATAAAAAATTAAAAAATACTAATTTTGATGACAGTGAGAAAATAAAGTCTGGGAATCTGAGGGCGAGGGTATCTTCATTACATCCAAATTCTTTTTCGCATATTACTCCCAATAAAATTGTAATTATAGAAGGCAATAGAAAATTTCACGGGCTTTCAGAATATATCATTATTTTTTTAAAACATATCTTATTATGGAAAAGATTTCGTTAAAATACTGAGTGCAGTTTCTTTTTTCCGGAGGGATATAACGGGTGCACCAGGTTGAATGGCCGTGTTGCATTCCAATTTTCATTCACTTAATATATTCCCATGTGTTCGATTACGGTCAAACTGCGATCGCACTGTGACCCGCAATTGCGAAAAATTGCGACGCAGTTCCGCGTGACTGCATCGCAATTGTTAAAAGAGATGCCATAGATAAAATTCTCATTTTATTTATATCTTTATTGAGAATTAAAAGAATTTTTTTGAACACAAAAAAATAACAAAACTTAGTAAAGCTACAAAATTGACAATTCTTATAAAAAACTAAAAGCAAGAATTAAAAAAAATTACTGATAAAAAAATTAGAGTATTAATAAAAGTTTAAAATTAAAAAAGTAAGAAAAGTAAAGAAATTAAAACCTAGAAAAATCAAAAAATTATTTGTGAATTATATATTGTACCTTTTATGGTAGAATGAGTTATGATCCGAAGTGTCATGAACACTGCCTTTCATACTGTGTTTGTCTGGCTAAGTTTTACTGCTGGAGTGTGGCCAATTACAAATAAGAAGGAGTGATTTATGATTGGTCGGCGCTAGTTACACCGGATTGTACGATGCAGTTGGTAAAAAAGAGGTGATATTGGAAACAAAATATGTCACAAGATGCAGCGTGAAAAGTTCTACAATTTACATAAGCCCGCTTTTTTTCTAGCTGCACTTTTTGATTTCAAATAGTCAAAATTTTGAAAGGCCAAATTTTAATTGTGCGAAAACGATATTGTTTTTGGTACAACATAGAATCGTTTTTTCTTATTTCATCTTTTTACACTTATTCTGTATAAATTGTAGAGCTTTTCACGCTGCCTCTTGAGATGTACTTTGGTTTTGTTTTAATAAAACATATTAGCTGGTAAATAAGAAAAAACGAATCGTGATGTACCAAAAAAATATCGTTTTCGCAGCGTCGAATGTTAGTCTCTTAGAATTTTGTCGATTTTGAAAAGAAAAAAGTGAAAGTATAAAAAAAGCTGTCGTATGTAAAATATAGAGTTTTTAACGCTGCATCTTGTGGTATATTTTATTTTTTTGTAAATAGAAGATTTTTAAATGGTAAATAAGAAGAAAACGCATCTGTCATGTATTAAAAAAAGACTCTCGTAGCATAGAAATCTGGTCGCTCGAAATTTATTCGATTTTGAAAGCAAAAAGTGCAGCTAGAAAAAAGTGAGCTTATGTAAATTGTAGAGCTTTTCACGCTGCATCTTGTGATATATTTTGTTTTTTTAATACAATATATTAAGTGAATGAAAATTGGAATGCAAAACGCGGTCAGTCAACCTGGTGCACCCGTTATATATAAGCGTAGTTAATTTTTTTTCAGTTTTTTGATTTTGTATGCTTATTTGACTCTATTTTTATAACTCTATGATTTAATCAAATTCAAAAAAACGACGTATTACTATTGACGATGCAAAAAACGACAAAAAAAAAATACAATTTCGTTGTTTCATAATTCGATCCTTTTACTTCCGTTTTTGCTTCTATATACACATCGAAACATATATCCTTGCATGTCATTCATTTTTTAATACTTCTCAAACAAATAAGAAAATGCTCCATCAAATCACTAGTATTCTCATCGTTATGCTGGCTGTTGGTGTGTTACTACTACTAATGGCCAACAATGTTCCAGTAATTTCTGTGGAAGTGATACAACACAAACCTGTTGTTCCACAACACAACTGAATTCAACATCGATTGAAGCTAATTGTTGTCCAATATCAACTTCGTGCTGTCTCACAAATCATTGTTGTCCTTCAACTCATCCGGTTTGTTGTGCTGAAGGACAATGCTGTCCACAAGGACGATTCTGTTGTGTCATTGATAATATATACAAATGCTGTTCAGCATCAAAGACACATGGTAGCATTGATAGTAATTATGTACCTGATTGTCATGCTGCTCAAGTCTCAGCACGTAATTTTGTCAAAAAGTGAACATTTCGAAAGATTTAGAACTATCCTATAGCATTTCTGTCGTATATTTAATCGAACTTATCCTTTTGCTTCATTTTTGTGAGTCTTGCTTTTGTCCTTCAACTTATTTATATTCAAGAAGTGTTGGACAGTATCTGAATAAATTAAGAAAAAAAGAACTTATTGGTTGATTTGGATTTTAGGACAGGATGTGGGAGGGAGGGGGAGGGAGTGGTTGTGGATCTTCTCTTCAACTGCACCCACATCCACACCCTTCATGATAATAAGCTGAAGAAAAATTCAAGATATTTGTTTTTTATTCTAGGTTTGACGGAGTCGTCGATAGGATGCTTAGCCAGTAACAAATGCTAGTGCTTTGGGAGTACTGGTGTTTGATAGTTTCTTGCTCATTACTTCATTGAATAATTGTGCTTCATACTTATCCATGCTAATAAACTATTTATTTTATTAAAGTTTTGAACAAAGTCCATTTCTCTCCTGCTTCCTTTTCAGCTCATGCCATTCGACAGAAAAACTCGATTTGTCTTTCCCCCGCCATCCCCCATTGTTTCTCAAAAAATGTGGATTCCCCGCTCCTTCCCGCCCCGCGGTCTTCATTTCTGTCATTATTCTATAACATGTTTTCTTCATAGAAAAGCATCAATTTTGTGCATATTTTTGTATTTTCGTCTTTTTTGGGATCATTTTCAAACTTTTATTTAACAACGCACATTATTACTTCTTTGTCTTTAACTTCGTATATCCTCATTTTGACTTCAATTTATCTTCTACTCGTCGAACACTATCTTTTATCTTCATCACATTTGGATGATTAGTTGGCAATGATGCTTCATAGATTGTCTGAGCCTTCTTCAATAATGTCACAGCTTGTGTTAACTCATCCTTGTCTTCATACACAACACTCATGTTTTCGTAGGCCATTGCAATATCGGGATGTTGAACAGGAAGTATCTTCAATTTGATTTCAAGTGATCGATTGTAATGCTCCAATGCGAGATCATAATCGCTGAGATAATAATGAACACTCCCAATAATGTTGTACGATGCACTCAAATCAGGATGATCCGCTGGCAGATGCTTCTTTCTAATAGCAAGTGACTTCTCATAGAAGTCGAGCGCTTCCGAATACTTCTGCTGTTCTCGATAGATGAGGCCAATGTTGTTGTAAAATATGGCCATCTTCGGGTGATTTTCATCGTGTGCTTGTTTGAAGAGTGACACCGCTCGATTGTACGATTCGAGGGCTTGACTACGATCACCCTTATTTCCATGAACTGCACCGATGCTGTTGAGTGTGTTCCCAATATTGACATGATCGGATGGGCGAGTTCGCATCTTTATCTCGAGCGATTTCTGGTACAATTCGAGACTCGTGTCATACTCACCTTTCGCATCAGCAACCAGGCCAAGATTATGATACAATCGAGAGAGTGAGGGATCATTCGATGGAAGTTCGCTCAACAATCGACGATAGTACTTTTCGGCCAGATCAGAATTTCCCATTTTATACATCACATCACCAAGAGAGAGAAGATTCGTTTCTCCTCTGTAGTATTCGTTCTTCATGTGATCATACAGTTGTTTGAGATCGTTGTCATGATCACTGCATAATGTCATTCGAATGATCGAGATTGTCGCGTCAGTTGATGATTGATCATGACAGATCTCATTCAAACAAAAGATCGAACCTAGCATGAAGAGTACATCGGATTCTCCTTTATGATCACTAAACCTTGCAATTTCTGCAAATAGTCGACTGTTTTCTCTCGAACTTCCAATTATACGTGGATCAGCATCGATTTCAAACATAACAGGAACATGATCATCCGACGATAATAAATTCGGATTATATTTCATAAATCTTAATGCAACATCACGTTTCACTGTAGTCGATAAAAACGAATTCATCGATATAATATTCCCAATCGATTTATGTAACAATTTGAATTCGTTTTTTGAAATAAATTGGCCACGAAAAACAGTTATTCGTTCACGACATTGCGAAGCACGTAACTGCTCCAATATGTCGCGAATAACGTCTCGAAACAAAAACAAGACATCTACGTTTTGCACACGTAGTGCCTTGTTCAAAATACGATAAACAAATGACTCACGTGTATACCACCAGACGGCTTTTGATGATTCATATTTTAGTCTGAATTCATTTACCCGTCTTAATTCAGCTTCGTTGCCCTTGTATTCAATTTTGCACATTTCAATTAATTCTTTCTTGTCTTGTTCATTTGGCTTCATTCTGATAAGAACATCGATCAACAATTGGGAATGCAAGAATTCTCCATTCAATGCCGTTGACGATCGATCCAATACGTTAATGCCCAAGGATTCTTCAAGTCGAACCCGATACTTTTGATTCGTTCGTATTATATTGATGAGTTCGTTCAAATTATTGCACACAGCTTTAACCTTAAATAAACTAACAATGCATGAAATAGTTTTCAATAATGACATGTACATACCTTGCTGTATGGTCGGCTCCATTGTAGATTTGCCTCTTTATTGAAGCAGTAAACATATATTGATGATACCTGTTGTAGTTTCTGCATTTCAGGTACCACAATACGGCCCAATTGACCACTTACAATTAAACTTGTAAGATCACCTTGATGAATAGATCCAATACGACCCATACATTCTTCTGGATCGACGAAAGTCCTCAGTTGATTGATGATTGATCGTAATTGCTTTTGAGCCGCCTTGTTTTCTTCACTGTCCACAGATGCATCTAACCAAAAGATGCTGTACGTTTCTAAGTTGTTATCATTGTTACTAAATTGAACCTTGGAGCATGCCATTTTAGTTTAGTTTTGTATATACGCCGGAGTTTTTGTGTGCGTGTGTGTGCTTGAATATTTTTTTCTTGCGTTAGCAATTCGAATGATCTTCGTTTGCTATTACGCTCGCTTTTATTCACAACAGCCACGTGTCACAAAAAATTCTCCTTCTTGCCTCTACTCTTTCGTCAGGATTCAAACTTTGCTTTTTCTTCGTTTCGTGTGCAGCCAACGGCACACAGAAGAAAGAAAGCTACTCTTTTTATTCTCTTCTGTTTGCTGTTGCTTCAACAATTCATATTTACCCTCTTATTTACAGACCAGGTGAGTATAATTTCGCCTAAACACAATTCCTTTCATCATATTTCGTTTAATGCATCATAACCGTATAATTTACTTCAGCTAACAACAACATACACCTCACATGCTTGGTTTTTTCCAACTTCTACAAAAAATAACTCTACCATGTTCAGCAAAACATTTCCTTCTTGTTTGTATCAAATGTATTTATTTGCACAATACTTCGTCGATTTCGAACTACACTGATAACTAACAAACAACACTATCATACAATCTATATCATCTTCCAAATGACGTAAAAAAACAGTCAAAGGCAGTCTTCTAAGGTGTGTACTTTTCTTAGCTTCGACATACGCACAATAAAAGTTCCTATTTTGCCTTTTGCGTACACTCAAAACCATAAAAATTTATTGGGTTTGCTTCACTCACGATGACCAACAATGTTACTGACCACAATTTTCTCCAATGCATTAAAATCCACAATAGCAGTAAAAAAATGCCATCTGCGCATTCGAAATAGAAGAATACATCCGTAGTCAATTGCATATTTTTAAAAAAGTCTACTAACAGTCATCAACGGCCTTTCGCCCACACAGATTCATACAGCCACATACTGTTTAATGCATTACACCCATGAATAATGTGCCAACAGACTCTATTTCAGAGCCGCACCCTCCTGATCAGCTACGTATCAGACAATCCTCGTCATACAATAATACCGAGAGACACACAGTCACATTCAACGTTCGCACTACCAGCCACATACGAATCGCCGGCCATGAACTTGGCTTTGAGCTCAAGCTCACGTACATCCTACAGAAACGATCATACGCCCACTCACCAGCAAATACAGACGCCCAGACTTAACTATGCACCGATAAATACACGGCCAGCAACCATACATAGCCTGCTAGCACATGTCCTCACAAGCATATTCACTTCCACACAAACTTTCTCACATGCTAAATCCACCCATCTACTGTAGGGCTCAATGACAAACCATCACCCATGCGCTCCACTACATACAAACCCTAAAACAAATCCACAGTGATCTTCACACCGATCGTAATAGGGACTTTTGGAAACACTCCAACACACAATAAGCAGCACAGCACGACTGTGGCAACCACAGATTCTCCGCATACTAACGTACAAACACTAGTCATACCTGCTTGCCTCATCATGGAGACATGCTTAGCCAGGTAAAACAACAACCTCAAACATGCATTCACACCTACAGCTACACTAACCTGCACAACAGCACCGCGACTCAAACCACACTCACGGGTGCTAACTGCTTGTTATGATTTGGATTGTGTACCTCATTCAAAACGAACATAATCAAAACTTTACATAAAATATTTTGGGAAAATACACTTTTATCAAACTTATTAACTGTAAATCTTACTGGCTATTTGAAAGAGCAAGAAGCACCGCTGTCAAAATAAAATTAAAAATAAACAATCAAGAGACATAGATAGCGTATCATGATCGATAATCACAACCAGGAAAAATTACGTGTGTTAAAATTATGTAAGGCAGAAATGACATATGCAATTTGAGAAATTGTATGAAAGTCATTAAAAGATCCTCTGTAGATATGTCCTAAAATAGCCTATTTTTCAATATCTTCATTAATATTTTCAATAGCTGCTCTTGCGCTGTAAATAACTAGTACGATTAAGCTAGGACAATCGGAATAGAACACATCAAGAAATCTAGTAAAACTAATAATAAATGGAAAAGGTTGATATAAGTTCATTTTTACAACAGATTTTGCAATGATTCTCGATTACGTTGCTTTCGCACACCATGTACAATCAAAATAACAACAAATAATTACCATTGTAGGAGTACTATTATTAGTAAACAATTATATCATTATAATGCATTGTAGAAGCTACATGTTATATATATCTCGGCTTTTACAAGCGTGACGCGATGACGTTTTGTCCAGTTTTTTCCATTTTTCTTAGAAACTAGACTACTTAGAAATTTGATTCTTTCATCAAATGATGGGTCTCTCTACCCTATCGCAATTCGTGAAGACCTGAGTTCGTTTGGCTTAGTCCTTTGAAAACTCTGGCAAAAATACTGACAGAAACGCAACGATGAAAACTGCACAAAAATCTGAGGGTGACGTGTTTGTTCGTTGCTTTTCTCTGGATGCGCGCTACATTGAAAAAACCTATCCATAAGAAATTTATAGCCGACAGTACGGAGTATCCAACGAAAAAATAAAATGATTCAAAAAGATCATTTATTGGCTCGTTATTTTGGTTTAATTCACGCAACGTGATAATGATTTTGTAACGTGATGACGAAAATCAGAAAAATGCACTCTCTTTGTTGCTATCAAAATTTTGTTAATGATTGACAAATGTGAGCAAAACCATCTAATCTTTGAACAAAGAAGAGATTTTGCTCACTTTTAGCTAGACTCTATAGGAAGAAAGTATTGATATTACAACTCATTTGTTTTTATTTTCCGGTATTAGAGGTGACGCGTTACGATTTTTTGCCGATATATATAATTGAGATATTTGGCCACACTGAGCAATCGCATATATATGGACCTTCAAAGTCACACTTCAACCCAGTGGCTCTTCGTGCAATTGAGAGTGTGTATTGTTGGCAGTGACCTCTCACCGGACACCAGTATGGCATGTGAAATTAAATGATGCAGTAACTATGGGAGTGGCCGTGGCAATATATCTCTGCAAGGGACTGCACGATAAGCCCTATTGTGATCGCCGACTATGCATATCACTCAGGATCTGTCTTTGCCTCCATGAGTGCAGTAGTTAGCTGTGGTTTCAACTGCTGCTGTGTTTCTGGCAATGAATGTCCGCACACACCTGTTGCTATTGCTTTGATGTCGCTATCGATGACGGGATATGCCAAATTGTGAATATGTGGCGGTCACTCGGATGAGTGCAGCATAACGCTGAGCATGGATGACACTTCTGGTGTGAGTACAGTTGGTGGATTTTCCTATGAGTCTCACTGTAGATATGGTTGTTAGTGGGTGTCGGTTCCGGTGAAGCACTCAAGACAACCCTTTATGATACCAAAACGCATAGGCTGGTGTCCACGTTGACAGTCAGCTTAAAATTCTTATCTAGGCACACTCCACATTGGCACTCGCACTCCCATCAAAATCCACACCATAAGTGTACATGGCACTGCGGCAGCTGCAGACGTCTAGTGACAACGGATATCTCTGATTCACAGATGTGTACAGACACTCCTTTTCGAAGTCATAACACTTCACATTGACATTGAACACCGTCTTCGTCGCCGTCGGCATCCACATCGACTTCTGCTATGAAAGCAGCATGTGCATCGCTAACGCAAGATTGGTTATCTTTGCATAACTAAATTTGGGCATAGCTTCAAACTTCGCCTGCTCTCGTTTCCTTTGTCACGCATGTATGTTCGCTTACAGTACACATAGACCCTGATGTCATTCATCCTGTTTCACAGATGTATACCCACGTTCTCACCTAATCCCCAAAACCTCTTGTTTTTCATGTGGCTCTTAGTGTGCAACTCTGGCTTCAGGTTTCAGTTTGAGAATGACTGTAGTATTTAACTAAGTTTGCCCGATAGATTACTATGCATATGTCTTGGTGTTGCTTTTGTGAGGGGACCAAGACTGGTGTGCGTCTAAAGATAAAGGTATGCTTGAGTGATTGGCTTTGTTGTATTTATTACGATTCAGCGGAAGGACGAGTCAAGATGCGCAAGCAGCGGTTATTCTAGTACTTCTTCTAGGTGACTATAATACCTGAGTTTTCGCATCAGTGTAATTATGGGTGTGAACGCATGTCCACTGCGAGAACAATTACGACCTCAGTCATCACATCATGACAAGATGCCCACATGGAAGCAGCGACAGCCACACTGATGCTCGGAGAAGGGCCCGCATCGACAGATTCGCACCTAAAAGGGTTAACATTCCAACCGGTACACTCCACCACAACCCGCCGCACAAGAGGTGAAATGCATACCGAGTTCTACAATCAAAGTAGGATGTGCAGTGACAGCCGCTGCAGTTCTTATTGGGCAGATACATAGCCAAACACATGCTGACGACAAGTGGGTCATTACCCACAACGGACACCTGCTACCACGGGGCAACCACGCATATGTAAGTGTGGGTATGCGATATGCAGTATTATGAGTCGCCATTACGGGCGTCACTCTATATATTGACTTTGCCATTATGGGCACGATTGCTCGTTGTTGCTGCAAATGCAATTTTTCTTCTAACAATGCAAGTTCATGCAAATCTCCAGATTTTGCTTTGCCATTGGTATCGGGTGCGCCGTGTGCCTAAATATGAAGGTGTGATTATACAGATATGACTGTGGTTTTTTATGTTGCCATAGGAGGAGTATTGATTAAAGCGGGGGAGGCCACAGTGGCAAAGTTGATGCATGTATGTCGTGAAAGTAACTAGATTTGCTTAATCGAGTTTGGATGGCTGTGTCTAGTTATGATTTCTGTGATAGTCTACAGGTTCAGTCCTAACTAGAGACCTACACGGAGTCATTTTCGGAGTCGCTGTCGGAGTCAAGTAAAATTTTAACCGAAAATTTAGTTTTAGCATAAGAACTTTTTTGATCTGTTGGTTTTATTCTGTGATATTTAATGTATAAACTGATGCATTTTGGATGTTCTAACTGCATTTTATCAAGGCCTATCAACATGATAAAGAGCCGGGGGCAAAAAAAATCGGACCTGAATCTGACTCCGACTTTCTGTCATGTTCATAGGCCTTGATAAGATGTCGTAAAACCTCTAAAACGCATTCGCGTATACATTAAATATTAGAGAACAAAACCAGCGAGTCAAAACGGCACTTATGTTAAGACTAAAATCTCGGTAAAAAATTTATTTGACTTCGACGGCGACTCCGAAAACGACTCCATGTAGGACTCTAGTCCTACCACCATGTCCATCTGCACATATTCAAAGTCCCAGTCACATGCTCACCAGTGATGCAGACAAGCTACACTGAGTGTGACTAGCAAACTCAAATCCACATCTACGTCTAGATTGATATCTTTTGTGAGAGCCATAATCACGCTGCAAGACTTTGTCACACCGCATATCCGTTCTCGAGAATGCTATCACAATCATAGACACCACCACAACGATAAATTTATGCACACGCCCACGAATGTCTTTGTTTATCATGCTTAGTTATATGGCGCTGTGTCTACGCCGTCTAGAGATTTTAGTCGCCGCCACTTCGAAACGTACATCCTACGCTATTTGCTTCTATCTGCACTAGAATTTTTTTCATGGACAAGAATATTAGCTGAGTACTAGTGACATGTGGAAGATCAACTGACCAAGCGTTAACACAAAAATATCAACGTGTTCAAAAGGGATACTATAGTGCCAAAGAAGAACACCAATTTACGCCTACTGGTATTTTAGCCTGATGCTTCAACTGCCGACCAATAATAAACATCCTTGTAGATTACTAATGGAACGTCGTTAAAAAATGGATGCCTTCTGGCGAGAAGGCTGGTGTACTATGATATTACCACAAGAAGCATGTTCCATTCGTTCTACGGACTTTGGGAATCGTTACAAACATATCAGCGTCTGTTCTAGTTTCTGCTGAGATATATATGTTTTCATGGATACTGCCGCCGTTGAGCACTTGACCAACATAAATAGACACTGTGACGATTTCTGATAGAAGGGATATTAGTGCTGATGGAGTTACACTTTATTCTATTCCTTCATATCACATAATCGCACTTCTTGCATAGAAAGCATGTGCTCGGCATGGCCACGCGTGATGGAATTTCATTTTTTCAGATTGCAACCTGTATAACTGCTTAGTAATACAAGCAAACTGTCTGAAATTATTATCATAAATACAGTTCACTTAGATCTATTATTAGTAAAAATTTCACTAATTTCTCTTCAACCGCAGCACAGTTATCCAAAAAATAGTGACCGTTACGGAACTTCTAAAAATGGAAATATTTTTAGGGAGGCTACAAGTTGAGCATTTTTATACGAAAGAACGAAGTATTCAAATGAAGGTTATATTCAAAAGTTGTTCAGCTTTTAGCAAGCAATTAGAATATCAGGTCATTGCTGATTCGTCTTAGCTTCATCAAATAAAAAACTTGAAATATCGCTCCTTACGGAATTTCATCTTTTTTTGTAGTTCTACAGGGGAATATTTCAGAAATTGCCATTTCAACCTGTTAAGATAAAACTGATCTTTTTTCTGATACACGNTTTAGCTCGTTGTTGATAGTTTTTACCAAATAAGTTCGCTACTCCATATTCAGTTACTACATAACGAACATGAGCTCGACTTGTAGTTACTCCAGCACCTTCTTTTAACTAAATATTAAAAAAACGAAAGAAAAAAAGCTAAGAATAAATATAGAAACTTACTGTACTAACAATACGTGAAATTCCTTTTGATGTTTGTGATGGTATAACAAGAATTGCTTTTCCTTTTTCACTTAATGCAGCACCACGCATAAAATCAATTTGTCCTCCAACACCTGAATAATGCATTGTACCTATTGAATCTGCGCAAACTTGTCCAGTAAGATCAACTTCAATAGCAGCATTAATAGCACACATTTTTGGATTTCGACGAATTTGTGCTGGATCATTTGTTATTCCAATATCAAGAGCAAGTACATTTGGATTATCATTAACAAAATCATAAACTTTTCTTGTACCCAATATAAATGTACATGTCGTTGCACCAGGATGAAAAGTTTTATAACGATTTGTAACAACACCTTTTTCCATTAATGACACGACACCATCAGATATCATTTCTGATGCTATACTTAAATCTTTATGATCTTCAAGAGATTTTAATACACAATCTGGAATTCCACCAATACCCATTTGAACTAGAAATAGAAATTTTACATGCAAATAAAGTAATGAGAGGGAGTAATGTTGTTTGAGCAAAAGAAAAAGAAATCATAATTTTACTATGAATTGCACAAAGAAAGATTGAAATACTTCTTGGAACTTGATGTTAAGTCAGCATTGTCTAGATTGTTTCTGTATAGTTATGATTACCAAGAGTAATTTACCCTTTTATTCTATTATATTCACTTCTTTAGTAGTATTAAAGGAATTAAAGGATAATTTCACAATGAAAAATCATTTACTTTCTTCGTGTGTGAAAAAAACTAGTGGACGTCGATCAATCTTCTAGATATTACTACAGAAATGAAAGAAACTAAGAGGTCAAACAGGACCCTACCATATAGTAGCCTTTGTGTATTTCATAATAACCAAATTCATTAGCATTGTCCAAGAACCCGAAGATATGAAGCCTGACAGTTTCTTAGAAGTATTATAGTTCTCCAAAGAATCAAGAATAAACAAATTATTCTCCTCTGGTTTTATACTTTTCGATTGCTATACAGTAATTCCTTCACAATCTTATTTTTCTCATCCATCGTTCATCTATTCTAAGTAATTGAAGAATATAAATAAATATACATCGAAAAATCTTCAGCGATGTACTATTATAATCTTTAGTTGTTTAATAAATCTCCTCTCTAAAAAAAAACATAAATGAATATTAATGAATTTTTCCATTACTTACGTGTACTTCCATTATCAACTAATTCAGCTACTCGTTTCCCAATTATTCTGTCGATATCAGAAATTTCTTTTGAATAATCTACTTCAACTAATGGTTCATCATATTCAACATAAGCATCAATTTTGTTCATATGTACAAATGTATCACCATGTACTCGTGGCATATTTCGATTTATTTGTGCAAAAATTTTTTTTGCATTTCGTACAGCAGCTCTTGTTACTTCAACCGAAGTACCAAGTGAACAATAACCATGTTTATCAGGTGGTGATACTTGTATAAGAGCAGCATCAAGTGGAAGAATATTTTCATCAAACAGACGAGGTGTTTCACTGAGAAATATTGGAATATATGATGCTGTACCATTTGCAATACCTGATCGAACAGAAGCTGATGCAAAAAGACTATTGACAAAGAAGCTATCCTTTAGTTTTGGATCTGTGTATATATTATCAAGAGGAAGAGCGCCCATTATTTCAACACGTTGAAGTTCATTAGCACGTTTAGCCAGTAGACGATTGAGATATTGAGGCGTACCGCTGCAACCTGATAACGATAAAAAGAACTAAAGAATATGAATTGTATCCATTTTGAATATTATCATCAAGGAATTTTCATTTCTTTTTCACAAATCTCAGAATAAATTCCAATCAAAATAAATTATTATCTTCTTAACATTCAGCTTGCTTAAGTAATCGTTATTACTAACGAGGGAACTCTTCGAATTGACAACCTTCATTTGAAATCATATTTTACTGAATGTTAAGGGTCAGTATAGAGATAAAAGTTCTAAGAAGACACATGCCATTAGCATTTTCTTCTTGATTTATGATCATTTCATTGAATTTTCGACCTATTGCAGTATATTATAACGAAAGTTGAATTAAGAAGTTTTCGTCTGAAATTTTATCTGGAGATAGACTTGATAGTTCTTATGGTATCGTGAAATTTTCTGCAAAAATAGACACTTTTGTTACATGATAACAGAGTGGAAAAGCCGCTAGTTTCTCGCAAACGACGTGTAAAAATTTGATTGTTTTTGAGTATAGAATATCTTAAAAAAAAAGAAATCCATTTTTGTTGAGGCCTTTAGGATATTATAAAGACTATGAGATCTATGTCCAAATAAAATTTTAGACTAAAGTTCCTTAATTCAGTTTTTCTCGTGATATACTGCAATAGTCTGAAAATTCAGTAAAATGATCATAGCTCAAGAAGAAAGTGCTAATGCCACATATTTTTGTTAGAACTTATATCTGTACAATAGACTCTAATACGCAATAATCAGAGCAGGCGTAGGAGTTATCAACTGTCCTCGATCCATTACTGATATTACCTCTTGGAAAGCTAATGAAAGTCACTATAATGATCAAGCATTAAAAATTTTCATATAGACAATTCTATAAGTTAAACTATGATTGTATCTTTGACTAGATTTAGGATGAATCTTAATTACTCGAAAGAAATAAGAAAGAAGGGGAAACCTCGCAAAATAAAATATCAAACATTGAAACTTTAAAAAGTTCGTATAACAAACAATAACACTAAATTACTGCTTAAAGTCATTTTTTTAATTGAAACCGTTTGGACGAATGTTGATGACTGATGCGTCATTCTTTTGCATATTTTTCTGTTTTATTTTTCTTTGTCCTATTCAACCTTCTGTATATATGAGATGAAGATTTGGGTAAGCCTTGATGTGAGCCATCAATGCACCCTCACCCTATTTCGTTTCTTTCTTCTTTTATGTCAATTCTTCTCTTCAGGTAAAGCGATAAAAAACATGATCATAGTCGATGGTAAATATTTATTTTCTTAATTTCTAATTTCTTATCATTCTTTAACAAACATATGAGTAATAAATCAGGTACCTATCAACTATTCAAGTTGCTTTCATATTTTATACTTTCGAGATTTCACTCTTCATTTTTTTTTCTTTTTGAACAATTCACTCTAATTCCAAATTTATAACAAACAGATAGTGATAAATAACAATTCTTATGATTCATAAGCTTCAAATACATATCTTATGTGCTATTCAGAATATTAATTGCTTTATCACTGAAACTCGCTGCCAGGACACATTGACATAAATATTAATTATACTTCAAGTTTAAACTCTTCTTCTTATACTCATTAAGTATTGGAATATCTACAGAAAATAATGTTTAGTTCTTTTGCTCTACTTACCATGAACAAAAACGCGTGAACCTGATTTAATTAATGATAAGCCTTTATCAATAAGCGTAGTTGCCATATCTTTGATTGCTTCTTTTTACTTTGAATAAGAAAACAGTATTTTTCTCTCTTATCAGTATGTAGATCTAAAGGAAAAATAATCAGTCGACCTTATTCTATTGATTGATATAAATATGAAAAAAAAGTGCCGATACGAACCGGGTATAGAACCACGTGTGCCTAACTTAATAAAAGACGTTAAATTTTTCACTCCACATTTTTTTTTCTTTTCATCCAAGATATTTTTTCTCTTGCTCTTGTTTTTCGTTATTTATTGAATGCATCATGCACATATTGTCTTTGATACTCATCGAAATCAAAGGTACTTTCATCGTTCGTTGTCAAGGATAAATGTCAGTAACACAGAATAAATTTTATAAGTATATTTAAGTTTCGATAAAAGTTGAAATTGTGTTTTAATGGAAGTCAAAGCTGGACAACAAATAGTTTTAAAATTATTCTATTGTTAACTAGGTTCATATGGATTAAACAATCGTTTGTTGTCATATATTACTACGTAATGAGTACATTCTAGAGCAGTTTGCATATTTTATTCTAACTAAATTAATATAATAGAATTGTCTTTTTAATGTGATCCTGCCAGACTTTTCACACAGAACCATTTCATACATATTTGAAGAATCGCTTGTGGAGAGCGAAGTGAAATTTATTATAGACGACTCGTTTCTTGAGATAAAACCTTTCGTTTAAATCTCTTTGACCTTTTTTTCATTGCAATATTGATTAATCGTGTTTACTGAAGAACAGAAAAGAATGTAATAACTTGTGTTTGCATATCGGGAACATATTTACTTCGAAGGAAGAGAAATGCTATCGTCAGCTGTAATGAGAACGTGAAAAAGATATATATATATATATATATATAAATGGTGCGAGGACGAAGTTAGCAAACCCAAATCTGAGAAATTAGGAGTTTTTCGTCAAAAATCACCATTCGATCTGTGCATTTTTTTT
Organism: Rotaria sp. Silwood2; assembly: GCA_905329745.1. Lineage (NCBI taxonomy): Eukaryota > Metazoa > Rotifera > Eurotatoria > Philodinida > Philodinidae > Rotaria > Rotaria sp. Silwood2. The sequence continues at coordinate 9,423 of CAJNSZ010000814.1, read as the reverse complement.
CAGAAAAAAAGAGGAGGAATACCAGAAAATTTTATCGTCAAACCTTGTGAAAAACATGAATATTTTTTGAAATTCAGCTAAAGAAAAGAAAATATCGAACACTTCTCTCTTAGAGAATCAAAATGGCCATTGTTACGAACTCTTATAATTTGTCTTTCTTACACGTGAAATAAAGAAAAAAGAGACGTAACCATCTATATATCTATACATTTATTTATTTCGATCACAAGACAATGCCAGATACATGATTTCGGCAACCAGAAAAGTAAAATAAAAGAGCGTGGAGAAGAACGCTGAAAGCTACAGAACTGAGTGATTTTATGGTTCTTTTTCAATGTTTCTTACATTGAATTCAGAATGACTTTTGCCAGAAAGATCTACTCAAGTGAATGCAAATTGTGTCATATTTTCTGATGTTCTATCTACGATACTAACTAGGGTAGTCATTAAAGAGTGCTGAAGATTTTATGCTTTCGGGAATTTGTTTTTGAGATTATCAGACATCTTTGTAATCGAATATATTTTCTTGTACTGATATTTTCATAACTGTTCGTTTACTGATGCAAATCAAGTAAGCATTAGTGTTTTATAAGGATAAGGCAAACATAGAAAAAAAAGACCAACAGGCAACGCAGAATAAACTATCTAGAACTTCATTATCATAATGTTGATAGCATTACTATGTTTTTTTGACGAGAAAAATTCTCTCTAAAAACTTTTGATCACTTCGGAAGTGATTGTAAAATTTTGTAAAACTCAAATAACCGATTATTCAAATATTTGGTTGGACTTCTTTTGTCATTTTATAAAGACTTTATATGATTGAAACTTGGTCTGCAATAAACATTCGAAAGAAGCACAGAAAAGATATCGGAGCTCTTTTTTATGACTTAAACGCATTTTTCACTATCAAGAAAAGGAGTTAAAAGATTAATGCTTCTAATTATAGCAGTCATTTTTTTCTTCTTTGCTTTTTTTTTTGTTGATTCATACTGTTGCAAAACATCGAACCTGCCACAATTGAAAATCAGAAGATTTCGTAGACCTGGTTTATAATTATTATAGTCGTTTGCACCCTTTTCAAAACTAATTTAGAAAACTGCTTAATCGAAGAGAAAATAAATATATACTGTTATTGAATTAAAACAACTTGATAAAGTGCCTTGTAACATATAATCGTAACAATAAAAGGAAAGGAAAGCTAATGCAGAAGACAGTAAAAATAAAAATACGATCAAAGTAGCATCTTTTTGAAATCAGCAGAAACAGATATTTTCCTCAAACAACTAATGCTGATAAGAAAACAACATCAACAAACTTTGATAGGTAACCTTGCTGATATTTTCGAAGAGATGAGTTAACATAATCTAAGAATATTGGTAAAAAAAACAGAAGAGATGGTGACACTGGACACAGCATAGCAGAGTGTGCAACTTTTTCTTTCAATGACTCTTTCACTGTAGACGAGGACGTGAGAACAAGCGATTTGACCACTGCTTTACAATTCTATTTCTAATCACAACAAATTATTGATCAGATGCGCCTAGCAACATTAAAACCACTAAAAAGACAAACACAATAGCCCAAGAAAGAATAATCTCACAGAAACTCTACTGCTATCATCAGTAGCCATTAAGACATTCCGCTATAAAGAATCAAAAATCTTTCACAGTGCGCTCTAATCAACGAAGGAGGCTGGATAATACATGAATAGCACTACAAAACCATCAACAATTCATCAGAAATCAGTGAGCTCCATCAACTGTAAAAAAGCATTGCAAAACAGCTAGAACATCGGTGAATAAATGATGTAATCACCAAACCTCTGTGAGATATTGTCTTGAGGACGTAGGATATCTTAGATCAGCATTCGGCATTTTTCAGAATGGTTGAACGATAATGTGCTCTACAGATTAAACCCCCAACTCTCCAAATAGAACTCGATTAGCTCTATCAGATGTACACCAGAGACGTCCACCGCTCGCAGTCAGCCCGCTCTTCAGAGGCAAGTATGACTCATTTTGAGGCGACCGCGCCGCTGAAGGACATTAAGAGCGCAATTTTTCCGCTGGGCCGCCCATGCTTTAATGATACTAGCTGTTAAATTGTATTGCAAGAAATTTTTAAAAAAGAGTATACATCGAACGCTAAAAGTTAAGAGAAGGGATCTACTCGTTGACAGACTCATTATTTCTGAGATAATATTTGTTTTATTGCTCCATTTCATACTCATTTGTTATATTTAAAACTAAAATCTAGATCAATGTTGATCACAAGTCATCCTGATAACAAATCAGCCTAGCCTAAGACTTTATGAATTTCATTGTGACAAGCATAACACTTCCATTCACTTTAAACTTAAATTTGTGCAAAATATAACGAGAAAATAAGTTAAGATGGAAACGAACACCCTACATGAATACATACAGTGACGCTCAAGACTGATCTTACATCTATCAGATCATGTTGTGTTTTCGATACCGAAAGCAAAGTTCAAGGTATTTGGATATGATTTTTGACATAATGTAACGTACGTTTCATAGTTTACTTCGGCCAAGTATTAGCCCATGCTTTCGTAGGTTTGCTATGCCAAATAAAAAGACTGCCATTTATTTAGCTCAAAATCCATCGTACAGTTCATACAACAATCAACGTATGCTACAGAATAAAAGCCGTACATCTTACGATCTGGAAACTAAAAGCATATTACAATGATGTTGTTATTGTACAAGCCAGAAAAGCTTTGTTGAAACACTACGAAATGCTTCTTTCTGTTTGAGATCACAAAATGAAAAGTATTTTATTGTGTAAGATACATCGATTTTTGCATGAAGCGTATGATCTACTTTGAGCGCCACTTTTTGCACGGTTGTATCTTCCATAATTAGATATTATTGCATGATACTTTCAACATTATGTTACTCTTCTTACAAAAGTATTCAGAAATGAAACAGCATTTATAAAAAAATATCATAGAGTAACAAATATGAGAAAACAATCGGCGAAAAACTTCTTTTTTTTCAGTTACCGTTAGGGACGGCCGCTCCGCGCTTCTCAGGGAAGGGGCGCGAAGCCGTCGCGCCACTCAGTAAAAAGGCTTTAGAGCGGTGGCTGCCTCAGTCACTATTTCAAAGGCTAACATAACCATTTACACCGTCTCCGCCTCATTTTTCAGGCGCGGTGCATGTCTCTGATACCAATATCAACAACAACAAGAGCAATTATTGAAAGAAGTTGAAGAAGATTTGCAATCATAAGCATCTTCTTTACCATCATCAATGAATAAATGTTCAACAATATTACCAAGATCAACATCAGAAAAACAATCATTATCTGATTTAATAAATTAACCATCAATCATGGCATATATGGTTAGTAGTGAAAGAAGTAGTACAAGTTTATTTCAACGAATAACAACGAAAAAAAGATAACAAAATCTATTTCATCTGTTCTTGTTAATTCTAAAACAACAACAACAAATAATTCAATATCTGATTCAAGTTGTTTAACAACATCATCACAAAGTTCAGGTTAAAAAGAAAAAAATTTTTTTTTAATTTTTCTTCAAAGACAATGATATATACATAACAATTTATCAATAATTTTTCACTGAATAAAGAATCATAAACTCGTCATATATACTTCTGACATCTTTTCATTATCAATTAAAAAGATCTAAATATTTGTATCCAAAATAATGTTAAATAGAGGTTAATCTTTCGTTTAAAATTTTTGTTTAATACTGATTGGATATGTATGTAATATAGTAAAACTTCTATTAGAGGATATCTCCCTATTCTGAACTTGAATACTATTTTCATAGTTTCGATTGCTATCATAATCTCTCTTAAATGAATACATGTGGACTTTTCTCTTTCTTTTCTTCGTCAATTCTAACTAATGCACTAAAACTGGTTATTATTTATTCTATTCATGGCTTACTATAGGTATACATATCCAGCAACAATGATATCCTGATATGACCTTATTTTAAACAAAAAAAATTTGTATATTTGAAAAGTTTTTTTCTTCAAATAAATATATGACAAAATGTTTTTCATATTTATGGGTATTTTTCATTTTAGTTAAACATTCTTGATCATGTCTGCAAGTGGTTTCAATGTAGGTGATAACGATTATAGTACAGAATTGAGAAATTTCTGTTTTTATTTTTCACCCCAACTAGTTTCTTTATTTTTCGATTGCAAATTTGAAACAGAGACAAAACGACAGCCAACAATCAACTTCAAATGATTATTAATCAAGCTATATAAAATAAGAAAAAAGATGCTACAGCTCATCAATTAGAAGTAAATTATCGATTAAAACAGCAAGTTCATCTATTACGGAAGTCTCTTTGTAATGAAGTTAAAAAGAATGTTTGGGTTTTTTAGGTCTCGGTCAACAACAATGTAAATAATGTTTTAAAGACTTTTATTATTTGATAAAAAAAAAGATGTTTTATCGATATCATTTAATGAATTTGCTGTTTATATAACATTTATATTTAAACATATTTAAAGTAAAAAGAACTCATACTATCAGAGACGTACATTGCGCCTCAAAAACAAGACCGAGACGGTGCTAATGGTTATGTTAGCCTTTGAAATAGTGACCGAGGCCGCCACCGCCCTAATGCCTTTTTACTGAGTGGCACGGCCGCTCTGCGCCTCTTCAGTTGAGACGCGAGGAGCGGCCGCCTCAAGAGGGAAACAGCAGAGATATCAGTCTTGAAGTTTCGGGCGTCTCATGAAGTTTTCTGAAGTCTAATGAAGTCTTGTGAAAACTTTCAGGGGACCGCCTTCCCGGCCTAAAATTTTCAGATTTTTTGTTTTTCATTTTTTGTGATCAATATATAGAATTAAATGCTCTCTATCTAATGAGCACATTTTGAGAACTGAAAATCTACATTTTATATATGGAAAAATCGAGAAAAACAACAAAATATGCTGAAAAAAATCAATAAAATTGAACTCTTTTGCTTTTTTCGCAAAACTAGGTTTTTCAACAAAAAAACTGATGTTTTCCCCCATTTTCTCCCTCGTGGTATAACCGATCGGACTCAAAAGGTTTTTTATGAGTACTTTGATCAAATTGAGGTGTTTTTTTTTCTCTTGGAAATATCGTTCCTATGAATTTTTGATAGGTTGCACAAAATTAGCACCATTGAAAAAAAGCAGGTATTTTGATAGTGCCTTCAGTATTTTGCCTCTCCTGAGCTGTACCAACGAGATTTTTCGAAAAAAAGACGCACTTCAATTTGATCATAGTTACTGCAGAAAAAATTTCAGCCATAAAAAACGAAGTATGGATTTTTTGCGAGAGAAAAGGTCAGGTCATTTTAGGCCCTTGGACCTATAAATATCTTTGGAAAAGAAGCATTTGGAAATTTTGAGTCTATAACAACTATGGCTCTACTCATCGAGATCTATCTACCCTGAAAGTTTCATAACTTTCTATCAAGCCGTTCTCAAGAAACCTCGGAAAGAGGGTCCTCTTAAGCTACTGCTTTTAACATAAGATGAAGTCTCTTGAAGTCCGGTGAAGTCTTTTGAAGTCCCGTGAAGTCTAATGAAGTCTTGAAGTCTCATGAAATCTTTAGAAGTCTGAAAAATTTGAAGTCTCTGTGCTTGAAGTCTGCTGTTTCCCCCTTGGATGTATTTTTGAGAGTACGCTAAGTATTTTAGCCTTCATATTCGAATTGGAAAAGATAAAAGGAAACCAAAAGAAGGAGGCAATACAAACAATGTTCAGTATCTGTAAAGAAACAGTTCGAGTCTAACGAGCTCATTGCAACTGAGATAGCAGAGCGACTGTTAACCTTTGTAATCCACATATCTCCCAGGAGGAAACATTTTTGAAAGTTTAACTCTATGACAAGTTTTGGTTAACTCATCGAGACCAATTTACCCTAAATGCTTCACTGTCTTCTGATGCCTCGTTCCCCAAAAGAAGAAAAAGACATTATGATATCTTCTCTATTCATCGTTGAAAACTGCACGTTGCTAGCGGCTACCGTACTCAAGATATTCATCCTATTCTCATCTCTCTTTTATTGTGGTGCCGATATTATTCATTATTTTCAATTTGTTCAAAAACTTAATAAAGGCTTTTAAAGCGTTTATAAGCAGCACGTTCTAATGCTTCACGATGATCAGGATGAGCTATATCAATTAATAATTTAGCTCGTTGTTGATAGTTTTTACCAAATAAGTTCGCTACTCCATATTCAGTTACTACATAACGAACATGAGCTCGACTTGTAGTTACTCCAGCACCTTCTTTTAACTAAATATTAAAAAAACGAAAGAAAAAAAGCTAAGAATAAATATAGAAACTTACTGTACTAACAATACGTGAAATTCCTTTTGATGTTTGTGATGGTATAACAAGGATTGCTTTTCCTTTTTCACTTAATGCAGCACCACGCATAAAATCAATTTGTCCTCCAACACCTGAATAATGCATTGTACCTATTGAGTCTGCACAAACTTGCCCAGTAAGATCAACTTCAATAGCAGCATTAATAGCACACATTTTTGGATTTCGACGAATTTGTGCTGGATCATTTGTTATTCCAATATCAAGAACAAGTACATTTGGATTATCATTAACAAAATCATAAACTTTTCTTGTACCCAATATAAATGTACATGTTGTTGCACCAGGATGAAAAGTTTTATAACGATTTGTAACAACACCTTTTTCCATCAATGACACGACACCATCAGATATCATTTCTGATGCTATACTTAAATCTTTATGATCTTCAAGAGATTTTAATACACAATCTGGAATTGTACCAATACCCAGTTGAACTAAAATTAGAAAGCTTACATGCGAATTTCATAGTTATGCAAATAAAGTAATGAGAGGGAGTAATGTTGTTTGAGCAAAAGAAAAAGAAATCATAATTTTACTATGAATTGCATAAAGAAAGATTGAAATAATTCTTGGAACTTGATGACGGTCTGTCTAGTTGCTTGAATTCTGCATCATCAAAATTGAAAACTTTGAAATTTCTTTTACTCAAAATAAATACTTTATGAAGTCAAGATCTTCATTATGATGTTTGATTTATTACTTCAATAACCCTTTAAACAATGATGACCAAGACAACACCTTTTTTCTTCATTATGGTTTGATAGAGAAGATGATTTTCTTTGACAGGATTACGTTTCGAAAGAGTTTGACTTCAAAGAGGGATGAGGAATGAATTATTACTCTTTATAGAGATATTCAGTTTAGTTTATATAAACTACGATCGTTCTTTATGATGATGAGCTCTAAGAGATGCCTATCCTCTTATTCTATAGCATCCATTTTTATACTGATATTAGAAAGTAATTTGACAGTTGAAAATCTCTAATGTTCAATCTGCTTTGTGATTAAAACATTTAGTGGGCTTCGATCAGTCTTCTAAAAATACTAGTGAGACGAAAGAAAATGGAAGATAAAACAAGACTATGCCATACAATAGCGTTCATGTATTTTATATAGCACAATTCATTAGCTTTGATTATAGAGCAATGCATTCACAACCTTATTTTTCTCATTCATTATCCATCTATGCTAAGTGCTTGAAGAATATAAATAAATATGCATCGAAAAATCTTCAGCAATGTACTGTTATGATCTTTAGTTCTTTAATAAATCTCCTCTCTAAAAACCGTAAACGAATATATTTATGAATTCTTTCAATACTTACGCGTACTTCCATCATCAACTAATTCAGCTACTCGTTTTCCAATTATTCTGTCGATATCAGAAATTTCTTTTGAATAATCTAATTCAATCAGTGGTTCATCATATTCAACATACGCATCAATTTTATTCATATGTACAAATGTGTCACCATGTACACGTGGCATATTTCGATTTATTTGTGCAAAAATTTTTTTTGCATTTCGTACAGCAGCTCTTGTTATTTCAACCGAAGTACCAAGTGAACAATAACCATGTTTATCAGGTGGTGATACTTGTATAAGAGCAGCATCAAGTGGAAGAATATTTTCATCAAACAGACGTGGTGTTTCACTGAGAAATATTGGAATATATGATGCTGTACCATTTGCAATACCTGGTCGAATAAAAGCTGATGCAAAAAGACTATTGACAAAGAAGCTATCTTTTAGTTTTGGATCTGTGTATGTGTTATCAAAAGGAAGACCGCCAATTATTTCAACACGTCGAAGTTCATTAGCACGTTTAGCCAGCAGACGATTGAGATATTGAGGTGTACCACTGGAGCCTGATAATGATAAAAAGAGCTAAAGAATATTAATTATATCCATTGTGAATATCTTCATCAAGCGACTTTCACTTCTTTGTCATGTTCTAGATATATTTGATAGCTTTTGGTTAACTCTAGATACTCAAAATAATTATCCATCATAATAAATATAAAACTTCTTAACATTTCTTTTTGCTTAAGAAACCGTTATTACAAACGATGAAACTCTTCCAATTAATGACCTCTATCCGTATACATATTTTGCTGAATGTTAGGGTCCATTGTGCGCATAAAACTTCTAGCAATATACACATATATGTCATTAGAACTTTTCTCTTGAGTTATGACTGTTTTACTAAATTTTCACCTTATTACACTATATTGCAAGCAAAGTTAAATTGAAGAGTTTTAGTCTAAAATGTTACCTGAACATAGATCTCATAGTCTTTATAATATTCTGAAGATTTCGACAAAAACGGATACTTTTGTCTCAAGATAACACAGTTGCAAAACTGCTGGTTTTTCGGACAAGATCCTTTAATATTCGGTCTTTTTTGGATATACAATTACTTAAATAGAAAGCATCTGTTTTTTTCTGAAATTTTCAGGATATTCTAAAGACTATGAGATCTATCTCCAGGTAGAATTGTAGACTGAAGTCCCGTACTTCTGTTGTCTGCAGAGTAAACTACAGTATACTGAAAACTCACAAAAATTATCAGAACTGAAGAAGAAAACGCTAATGTTACATGTCATTTTAGAAATTTTATGTGTAAAATGGCCTCTAACGATTAATAAAATATAAGACTGAATAGAGGCTACTATATGAAAGTGTTGCCTCGTAAGAAAAAGAGAGAGCTGCTCTACTTTTATATTTTATACTTTTGAGATTCTTTTTCTCTGGATTTTCATTGTCTTGAGCTTCATCTTCTTCCAGATTTTACTCTTCGCTTCTGTTCTCTTTGAGCAGTTATTACTAATTCCAAATCTATATCTTACACATTGTGATAAACAACAATTCATAAGTTTCAAATACATATCTTATGTGCTATTCAGAATACTAATTACTTTATCACTAAAATTCGCTAACGGGACAAATTGACATAAATATCATTTATGCTTCGAGCTTAAATTCTTCTTCTTATACTCATTATGTATTGGAATATCTACAGAAAAAAGTGTTTAGTTCA
>CAJNSZ010000813.1:0-50122 GCA_905329745.1 Rotaria sp. Silwood2 | reverse complement strand
CTGGTGTTCCCCATTTAAGATCTCTTGTAATACAACGTGGTTTAAGACCTTCATTAAGCCAAGCTTCAGTAATTGTACTTGCTGTATTTGTCCAATGACCAGTTGTACTTGATTTTTGAAATCATAATTGAAGATCGGGTGATAACTAAAGAAAAGACCTTGGAAATTAATAGTTAATTTTAATAATCAAAGAGTAGTGTGCTTCTGAGCTTGTTTTAAAACAAGCCTTTCATGAATAGACATAAGGCTAAGACGGAGGTCATCCTGTTTCCATTCAATATCTAGTAGAAGATTATTTTCATGCTCATATTAGTTCCATGGTTGAAGTAGTTTGTAACTATTCGATGAAACTTTATAAAAAATCTAGCTTTAACACGGCTCCAAGAAGTAATAGAGAGATTTTACGAATACACCTAGTGCCTTCTTATTTGAATCGATCTGAAACAAATCATCTTAGTAAGACATATCGTACTTTTGATAATTCAAGAAATAAATCTTCCGATGGTCTAATTTGTGATGTACTGCGACAAATTTGACATTTTGCATCAATATATTCAACAGCATTAATTAATTTTCCACATTTATCACCGCAGCATCAGCATATTTGCATACTGGATCAGGACATGTATCAGCTACATATCGATCTGCCAGAAAACTTCAATGACTTTGATCTATAAAAAAATTAAAACAAATTCTTTACTGTTCGCAGGTATCACTATATAATTGTTCAACGCTTTGATTAAAAATAAGATTTCGTTTATGTAATTTCCAAAAAATATCTTGAACAATTCTAAAATTAACAGATGAATCAATGATAAAAAAAATAGATACTTTCTTCTTTTTTGAGAATTAGAAATCTTACTCAGTTTGTTTTTGTGTTGATGTTCGCCCAAGAAAATCAAACTCTAATTGAAACCATTTATAAATTTTTGTAAGTAAATCATAATATTTATCACAAATTTCACGTGGTGTACATTTTTCTTCTAATGCTTTTGTTTCAGTTGCTGTACCATACTCATCAGTACCACAAATACATAAAGTATTGTAATTTCTCAAGCGACAATACCTTAAATTTAATATTAATAATAAAAAAAAAAAAGAAATAGTCTGATTGTAATCAGTACTTAATAAAGATCCAATAAGATTACCTAAATGAGGTACATTGTTGACATAAGGTAAAGCACTTATTATCATAATATTTCGAACATTAGGCTTTGGTATTCTACGAACAAGAAAAAAAAATATTAATAAAGTTGTTATTGGAATCCGTGCGGGATTAAAATGTGAAACATGATGTAGCTTTTGTTGCTAATCACAGGAAGACTGTTTGACTCTATCTATTTTAGGAGACATTTCTTGAACCTTCTTTTACTGAATGGTTCAGAAATGCAATAAGAAGGTAGTTAATCAGATGGTATTGACATACTGTCTTTGACGTTTTCATGGTAATGCCTGTCATGGTCTGTGGGATAGGGATGTAGATTTCTACTCTATGTAATTGAGCATTCGTCTTACATCTTTTCATCAGGTTTTAATGTATTTAATGTTGATGGTTGCTTTGACCATTGATTCAAAGCTTGTACAACTTCTTCAGGCGAACGATTGAAATCAAGTTTTTCTGGTTGTGAGTTTTTTTTTCTTTGATTCAGCCACCTCCAGCGTCACTGTAGTTGCTTCTTTGACTTTTAAATGTTGTAAATTAATAGCGTTTGTATTATCCACTGTTGCCATTAGCTGAAAATAATTTGTAGAAAAAATGTTTTATTTCTGTCCCAATTTACAGTGTAATGTCAATAATATGATGCAATAGATGACATGAGTCATTAATTAGTCATAAAATTGCAAAGATGAGAGAAAAAATATAGCATATTACGAACTAAAGCAGTGTTTTAGAAGATTATTCCGAAAAGTGAATTAATCGCCAAGAGGAAAAAAGTATAATTACATTAGGAGTTTTCTATTTTGAGTAAAAAGTCTTTTTTTATCAGTTGCAAAAGCTAACGTATTTCGATGATTGTTATTCAAAGGAGAAAAAAGCACACATACATATCGATGTACTATTGAACTACATTTTACTGATATGCAAAAACAAAAGAAAAGGAGTGTGAGAGGTATCAGACATAAAAGGACGTAAAAGATGATCATGTTACAAATTCATTCTAAAATTCTAAAAGCGAAATGGAAGAATAAACAGGACTTTTAATCGTTGCATCGTGCTGTAAACATGTACATGACTGTAATAACGAGTTGATACACAATTTTGTGGCAACATGTTTGTTTATATTTGGCTTATTTAAAAATGTTGCCGAAGCGTCAAATTCTACGGATTGAGTCAACATTTTACGGGCTTTCCAAATATAAACTTGAAATATTTTTTGTCTCAGTTTTCGTTCTGGAGTAGTGAAGTAATCTTTAAAACAACCAAAATATGAGTTTGCACAGAAAATACGAACCGAAGTTTCTCGTACCAACGGTTGCTCACTTTGATCGGCTTGAAAGTACTTCAGACAAGTCAAAATATTGCATCTATTTTCGTTGGAGACCAGTGAAAAACTTTTTTAACCACCGAAGAAATTTAGATTAAATGATGAACCAATAGTAAGAGAACATTACGCTACAAAATTTGAGTCGCAATAGTGAAGATACGAAAGTATGCGAAAAAATTTTCCGTCCATACTTTCGTTTTGGGACCGTTCAAAATCTTATCTCATTAGTCTCAAGAAAAGCTCTATTAAATGTAAAAGTTTTCTATGACTTTTACACTTTTCATTTTCTTCTGACAAATGACGCGTTTTTACGAAATCAGCCCGCATTTTATCTTTCAAAATACGTAACAAGTTCAAAAACTGTTTTCTCAATTCAAACTATTGTTATCGCTTTATTTGGCAACTTCTGTAACAATAGCAACCATTGAACAATATTTCAGAGTTATGAATCTAATAGAAATACGTTTACATTGTTCGATAACTCAATAACGTTTAAATTATGTTATATTTCTAAGCAGTATTTCTCTGTTACTTCGATAATTTCGGATTCCACTCGAAACAAGAAAGCAAACCACTATTCAACCCGCTTTCCGGGCTGATTTGTCTTAAACGTCGAGCCTATTCTACATTGAAATCGTTTCGTCGCTGGTGATCATAACAAACAGTTCTTTTTATCAAAATGTTATTACTATTGTAATGTGAGTTCAAGAATGATCCAATGATGGAGAAATGTAGAGCATTGTTTTAACTGCCAAATCATATATATATAGAGTTCTTTTAATCTTTTTATAAGAAACTAAAATACTTTTGCTACTAATTTTGATAAGCCGTAAGTAGTTTTGTAATTGATAGACTAACGACGTCGAGCACGTATATTTATTCTTTTTTTTTCTTAGTTAAATGAGAACAACAATAATAACAAATGAAAAAGAATTTTTCAAAAAGTCTCATTTCTGATGACCAGCAAAACGTAAACGATATTCATCTACCAAAGGCTTTTCAATACGTTTAAATAATGGCCGAGCTTGTCCAACTGTATGACCAGCTGGTAAATAACAACGAAAAGCATTCTCTAATGCATAAACATTTTCCTTAATATTAAGTTGTTGTAGAATTTCATCCGATGTTGTTGGCATAAATGGTTGTAACACCAATGAAAGTAAATACACAAGATTTAATGCAAGAGTAATACTTATTTCAGCATCTCGTCTAAAAGAATTTTTAATGTTTTTTTTTATACAAATGACTTGAATAAAAAACTTTACCTATCAGCATCAGAACCTTTGCATTTTTTCCATGGTTGTTTTAATTGTAAATATTGATTACCATAACGAGACATACGTAAAACACATTTAAGACCATCACGAAGTCTAAAATATGAAGCTTAAAATTCAATATACAAAAACAAAATGAATGAATTAACCTTGTTTTTTCCATGGCTTCTAAATAAGCATTTAATTCATGAGTTATTTGAGCAACAAATAATTGATCCAATTGTGTTTCTAATTGATTAACATCACCAATTTTACCAGCGAAGTTGTTTTCACAAAAAGGAATGGCCCTAAAAATAGAAAAACAATTGAGATTTATTTAGAAATATAAATTCATTTACCGATTCACAAAATTGCCAAGATTATTCAATAATTCAGAATTATTTTTTGACATTAAATCAGCCCATGAGAATACACTATCCTATATTAATCAATATAATAAATCATCTGTCTAATTAAAATTATTTACTTGTGTTTCTGGCCGAACATATAAAAGATAAAATCTCCAAATATCCGAAGGAATTTCTGTATGTTGAGCATGATCACCAAATACACCAATACCACGACTTTTAGAAAATTTTGCATCTTCATAATTAAGATAATCTAAGAATAAAAATAAAATACCGTAAGAAAAGAAGATTCAACGCATAATCAATAATAACCTATGCCAGAAAGATGATTAACAGTTGTATAATTATCTTGTGTTCCCAAAAGACAAGCTGGAAAGATAACAGAATGAAATGGTACATTATCTTTAGCCATAAATTGAAATAATTCAACCTACAATTAAATCATATTCAGACTTATTTTTTATCATATATTAGATTTTACTTTATCTGGTTGTTTCCACCATTTTTCCCAATCATCAGTATAATTTGCTGCTATTGATATATAACCAATTGGTGCATCAAACCATACATAAAAAACCTTTATAGAACAATTATTTTTATTAATATTAAAATAAACTAAATTAACGATTACTTTATCTGTATAGCCTTCTAAAGGTACTGGTGTTCCCCATTTAAGATCTCTTGTAATACAACGTGGTTTAAGACCTTCATTAAGCCAAGCTTCAGTAATTGTACTTGCTGTATTTGTCCAATGACCAGTTGTACTTGATTTTTGAAACCATGATTGAACATCGGGTGATAACTAAATCAATGATTTTAGAAATTGAGAGACTTGATTACATTGTAAATAGATTGAAAAGAAAATTATTTAGCGATCAATGAGTAATGTTTTTCTCAAGATTGCTATAAAATATGGGAATGTCCAACTCGTATTTAATAACCATAGAAGACTACTTTCAAAAATGATATGAATTTCACTGTTAAAGCAATACTTAAGCATTAGATGAAATTTCAAAGAAAAGTATTTCTAATACGATTTTACAATAAAATAGAGAAATTCTATTTATACATCCATTACTTTCTTATCAATTTGAAAAATGAGCGTAAACATCACCATAATTAATACTTTCTATGTTGATTGAGCACAGATCAACTGATTTCGAGAAATTCGAGGAAAAAAGCACTTATCACTTCGAAAAAGAAATTCTAATCTTGCGTAGATTATTATCGTACTTTTGGTAAATCAAGAAACAGATGTTCCGATTTTCTAATTTGTGGTGCATTACGACAAATTTGACATTTGGGCTGAATAAGTTCAACAGCATTAATTAATTTTCCACATTTATCACATTGATCACCACGAGCATCAACGAATTTGCATGCTGGATTTGGACATATACCAGCTACATAACGATCTGCCAGAAAACTGCAAATACATGAATCTATACGAAACAAATAATCGACAAATATTTTTACCGTTGACAAGTATCACAATATAACTGTTCAACGCTTTGATTAAAAATAAGATTTCGTTTATGTAATTTCCAAAAAATATCTTGAGCAATTCTAAAATTAACAATTCAATCAATTATTAAAAAAATAGATACTGTCTTGTTTTTTGAGAGGTAAAAATTTTACTCAGTTTGTTTTTGTGTTGATGTTCGTCCAAAGAAATCAAACTCTAATTGAAACCATTTATAAATTTTTGTATGTAAATCATAATATTTATCACAAATTTCACGTGGTGTACATTTTTCTTCTAATGCTTTTGTTTCAGTTGCTGTACCATACTCATCAGTACCACAAATACACAAAGTATTGTAATTTCTCAAGCGACAATACCTTAAAATTTAATATTAATAATGAAACATAAATAAATAAATAAAAAATAGTTCGTTTTTACCGAGCAAAAACATCAGCACTTAATAAAGATCCAATAAGATTACCTAAATGAGGTACATTGTTGACATAAGGTAAAGCACTTGTTATCATAATATTTCGAACATTAGGCTTTGGTATTCTACGAACAAGAAAAAAAAATATTAATAAAGTTGTTATTGGAATCCGTGCAGAATTAAAATGTGAAACATGATGCAGCTTCTATTGCTAATCACATGGAGTCTGTTTAATGCTATCTATTTTAGGTCGACCTTTCTTGAAGCTCCTTTTACTAAATGCTTCAGAAATGCAATACGAAGGTAGTTAACCAGATGGTATTGACATACAGTCTTTGACGTTTTCATGGTAATGCCTGTCATGGTCTGTGGGATATGGATGCAGATTTCTACTCTATGTAATTGAGCATTCGTCTTACATCTTTTCATCAGGTTTTGGTTTATTTAATGTTGATGGTTGCTTTGACCATTGATCCAAAGCTTGTACAACTTCTTCAGGAGAACGATCAAAATCAAGTTCTTCTACGGATGCTTCTGCAGTAGCCTGAGATTTTTCCTGTTTTGTTTTTTCTTGTTTCGGTTTTTCTTGTTTAGGCTTTTCTTGCTTTGGTTTTTCTTTTTTTGGTTTAGCTGCTTTGTCTGTAGATGTCGCATCACCAGTTGTTTCCGGTTTTGGAGTAGTCGAATCTTCGACTTTTAAATTTTGTAAATTAATATCGTTTGTATCATCTGCTGTTGCCATTATCTGAAAATAATTTGTATAAAAAATGTATTCATTTCTATTCACTTTATAGTGTAATGTCAGTAACATGATGCAATAGAGGAGATGAGTCATTCATTAGTCATAAAAATTACATTGGTTTTTTCTTTCTATTATAAGTTCTTGTTTTGGATCACATCTGATCAATACACAGAGAAAAAAAAAGATAACATATGATGAACCGAAACAGTATTGCAGAGGATTACTCCAAAAAGTGGATTCATCGTGAAGAGGAAAAAAAGAAGGACAATGACATAGTGAGTTTTCTATTTTGAGCAAAAAAAAATATTCTTTGTTTTATCAGTCGCAAAAGCGAACTTATTACCATGATTGAAGTCCGAAAGACAAAAAAGCACACGCACACACACGCATTGAAGTACTATTGAACAAACGTATACTGATGTACAAAAAACAGATAAGAAGTGAAAGATATCAGACATAAAAGAACGGAAAAAAGATTGAGCATGTTACATATTTAATCTAAAATTATATAAATCAAATGAAAGAATTGAAAGTAGTATTCAGTGAACTTACGTTCTTGAATAGATTGCATCAATGGCGATGAATTCAAATAATGAACAGTTTTTATGAACGAATCCTAAGCAAAAGAAAACGAGATAGACATATTCGAAATCGACAGAAACTCTTATCTTCTCGAGTTTGTTTTTCGATAAATAAGAAAAGGAGTTTATTTCAACAGAACTTCTACTGTAGAGGTTCATAAATAGAGCCTATCAAGTTCAAATATTTTCGGACTCATTTTGTAGCAAAATATTGTCTCGCTTAGTCAAACATCGAACGCGAAAGTTCGGGTTCTAGATTAGCTGCCGTCATTTTCAGCTAATTAATAAAAAACAAGTAGGAGTAAATCAGAAGAAGAAATTTCAGACTTGACTATAATAATGTATCTACACGCAATGAAGTAAATATTTCAAAAATCGAAGATCTGGAAGCATTCGAAGAAATAGTCTTGAAATTGTTGGATAGTTCCCAAATTCCAAAGGCCGAATCAGAATTCACATTCGATGTATGTATAATCATGCTTAGAAAATAGAACTTTCGATTTTTTTTTGCGAAGTCCTAAACTATTATAAAAACTCAGATAACTTATGAATATGGCGAAAATCAATTGTGCTTTGTGCATACATCAATTTGGGTATCTTCAAATATAACAATGTTGCCTATGTATTCTGGTCATTTTCTTGTTCCTATTCTATTCAGCAGTCAAAATGTACCGAAACTTTCTCAAACTTTGTAGAAAATGTTGATTTTAAAATACTTACTTGTCTTGATGATATACTCATTCGTTTATTTGAATCGAACGTATTCGACCATTCATCTTGTAATAAATGAATTGGACTATTAGTTTTTTTCGATAAATGTTTATTAGGTTCTGGACTGAATGAAAAAGCTCGACTTAAACGTTTATTTGCTTTATGAAGACCACTAAAATTTGAATGTGAAAATATACAATATTAATTAATTAAGAAAAACCAAAAAAAAAATTTCAAACCGTTTAAGTGCTAAACCTAATAAATTCAGACTACTAGTTGAACGTAAACCTGAATCAATTTCTGAATTTTCAAGGGATGTTTGAGAACAATATATATGATAATTATTAGTCGAATTAGTAACTGTTTGAATAAGTGAAGACTAAAATAGAAAAAAGGTACATTATTTTTTTTTCTTTTAAAATAATTTACTTTATCAAGTAAACACCGATCATCTGAAATGGCTTTAGACAAATGATAAAGTACATCAGTTTTATTATGTCCATGATGAATACTATTCGATAGTGTTGAAATCGATGATGATGAAGATATTGAATCAGTAAAATAAGATTTTGAACTATTACTACTAGTATTTGTATTTCCATTAATAACACGAAATATAAGTTGACGTGGTTGCTCATCAATTGAACAAAGTATTCCAAATTGTTCAGTTTCTATAATAAGAAAAATTTTATTTAAATAAAGAAAAAAAAACTTGTTAGCAAAGTCTCTTTAGGACTAAAATGTCGAACTCACATGTTTTTTTTACCCTCATTATGCTAATATAAATTGCGCAGAATTTTCTGACATTTCCCGATCTGCCAATTCCTGCACCTTTTATGTTGATCATATGACGACTGTGGCAAATCAACGCATCACTACTACAAAGAAATATGCAGGATTAGGTTATTTTGGGACTGGTTCCCGGTAACGTTTTTTTTTCACCTACCTTAGTTCCAATGATTCTAGTTTTTTAGGTTCGAGTCTAGAGAAAACTATTCTAGAACTTATTCGTATCATATCAACAAGGTTCTACAACACTTGTTTTTTGATTTATGTAGTCGATGACTGACATTTTTCGGGTTATGTCTCTTAAATTATATTATGATTGATGATATATAAGATAATTCGCTTAAAAGCATAAAATATTTAACTGTAATCTTCAATTTCGGTCAGAAAAGTTTTTTCTCATAGTCTTCAGTCCCGTTCCTGGTGACCAAGACTAAAATCTATCCCATACATCTCTATATAGAACAGTCTAAGCCTTATTGCTGATGTCGTTCAGTTGTTAAGGAACTCTGGTACCAGTAGTCTTCAGCTCTATGGAAACGTACAGCATAATCATTGGTCTTGCTATGAAGGCGAGGCGCAAAATTTTCACTTAAACTCTATACTCACTATACATTTTCCTTCAAAAAAGCATAATGTGAATTCTGCAAAAAGAAAACAGTCAATAATTTTACCATCAATTCTTAATGACGATGGATTGATATCAAACAAACTTCGAATATCACTTAATTGAATAAGTGCCATATGTTTATATGTTTTCATACCGGACGTTTTCCACATATTAACACGTAATTTTGTTACCTAATAACAAAATCAAAAATATAAAACGTACGTTTTATATTTACTTGATGATATACTTCAAGACAATCAGAGAAAAGAAAAAGAGATAAATGTGTTCGTGTTGTTGTTAATTCTTGTGAAAGTTCAATAACATGAAATTGTTCTATATAATTACGATGTGCAGCAAGTAATTCTGGCTAAAATTGAAACAAATATTTAATAAAAAACTCTCTATTGAAATCATTCTCTTACTGGACAATTATCAATACTATTAACAATATTAAACATTGATAAATGTTTTTCTGTTTTTCCTCTTTCTTCATTTAATTTTTTTGCTATTTCACGTAATTTATCTAATGAATCAATTAATAATTGATAATCAATATGTGTTATTGATGTATATTTAAGTAAACGTTCTAATAATAATAATATGCTTGGTAAACGTTGAATAGGTCGTATCATTAAATCAGCTAAATGTTGTTTACCTAATTCAGTTTTATGTTCACAAATCTATAAAAAACAATATGTTTTATTCGATTAGTTATTCAATAAAAGAAAATTACTTTAAGATAAGCATAAAAACGAGGATTAGTTTTTTCTAATGTATGAATTGCTTCAATTGTTTTATCGTAAAATTTTGTATATGGTTGATAAACGCGTAAAAGTTCAACAGACTAAATATTGCGAAAAAGAAAAGAAAAATATTTTTATTTTCTAAGATTTAAAATACTAACATTAGTTAAAAATACTGAACCAATACATTCATCTTCATTTATAGCTCGATCAAGTTGTTCAACAATAGATAAATGTAAATGATAGATTTCTTCGATATTACCAAATATTTGTGTACTTTCAACTTTTGTTAGTATAGGACCATTTCGACGATCATCTTTTTCCATTTCTGTCTTGAAAATCTATTGAAAAAAAAAATGTTTAGTATAGTTCAGATAAATTAATGAAATTAAACTCATTAATTACTTTTAGAATAAAAATTCTATAATATGAATGATTAGTATAGTACAAGAAGATTTCTGTATGATTGTAAGGTACTAACAAATCAAGTAAATTCTTTTTAAGCATCAAGTCTTACTAGACTTGATATTTCTTTTTTTTTTAATATGGTTTGATTGTTGAGAAAATCACTTTGTCTTCAAATCAGCAAATATATGTGTATCGAATACTATACTCTATACTTAAAAAAAGTTTTCATCAGATTTCAATCCTTTTACCTTCATATTGTTTTTTGTTGAATGATATCTACCCTATGTTTCTCTTAAGAATCGAAAATTAATTATCAGCTTTTGATTCACAAACGAAATATATATAGGTGAGTAGAGAAAGACTTTTTTCACTGACTCCTAACTATATGACGATTAACATCATAAAAATATCAAGCTTAATGAGAATTGATGTTTTTGAAGTATTTCAGTTAATATAGGCTTTTCTAATTTTTTTAAAACCCATATCCATTACAAAGACTTTGTTCGAATATGTCAAAAAAAAAACAACATTTTAAGAATTAATCTCGCTCTCCATATGCAATATTAACTGATTAGAAGTTTGTTTTGTTTTAGAACGATAAACATCAGTGGTTGTTTTTTTTTCGTTATTCACTAAACGGAGAAGAGAAGACTCATCTCCACACTAGCACCTTCACTGTCACTTCAATTAACTTTCAAAAATTTATTATCACTATAGAAATTCTTTATTATCCTATCTAGATTTGTCCTATCCTATCCTATATCTGTTCTGATAAATACCATAGACATTACCGAGGTATAGTCATTGAAAAGCTCTAATAATCTGAATATTGTAACTATCACTTTGTGTTTTTTTTTCATTTCAAAATGTTTTGAAAAACTTTTGTATGGTTTCTCAATGAATGTGTCTATTTTTTGCTCAATATATATAAAAAGCTAATCGAGGAGACAGCGATACAATACAATTCGTGATAATCTGACAATAAGGGTGCCTTCATGACAAATTGATTTATTTTTCAGCTAGTACGCACAATACAGTTGAATAGTCGTCTCGAAAGTAGGGGATAACTTTTTGTCTTTTTTTTGCGTTCAGTTACTGGACTCTAGCAATCAGTAGTAATGCTGATCAGTATAATACCTCATATTGATTAACTAAAACAGTCGGACAAAAGACTATTATACAATTAAACTTCTGCTGTTATGACTGCATCTGCTCTATCTTCACCAGATTTAACTAAACCAAAATCATCAGCTATTTCATTGAAATTCAACGGCTTATGGACTATCTTGATGAACGATATGATGACGGTATTATAATTGCTATAGAATATTTAGATGATTTATCGTCTACAGTTGCTAAATGAAAAAAAAAATAATGTACAATAAAGTATGTTCATTGCTAAGTAGAATTTTCTAAAAGATTTTTCAACCTTTGTTACACCCAAACTGATGATCAGTATTATATAAAGTCAGAAGTTTCAAATGTCAAGATTCATTCCGATAGTAATTTTTTTTTGTTTTTATATAAATTTTCTTTTCGTGCTATTTAACTTCTAAAATATCAATCTTACACGAATAATATTGGATAACATTGTAACATAATTACGTTCAGTTTCTCTTAATTCCATTCCAATTAAACATTTATTATCTTTTTTAATGTTTTGTTGTTTTTCTATAACAATAAACAGACATTTTGTTTTAATTGAAATTTATTCATTGTAATTTACCTATAACAATATTATCATCTAATAAATTTTCATGCTCATTAGTACTACTATTAAAACGTTTTGAATTTGAAGTATTATCAATTTGTTCACTTATATATGAATGTTTATGTCGACGTTTTCGTTTAACAGTTGTATCTAATGATGAATCATGTAATAGACTATCACCATGTGTTGATGGTGAAAGTAGTAATAACGAAGAATCGGGTGTTGTGGTTTGATTACCAGTTAAATTAACTATGTACATTGATTCATCAGCTTTACCCATTAAACATAAACATTCCCAAAACCACTAAAAACAAATATTCTCTCTAGTCTTAATCGTTTTTTTTATTAATTAATACATACTTGTATATGAACAATATATTGTCGATGTTTACGTGTATACGATGAATAAGTTGATATAAATAAATTTATATCAGAAAGAACAATATGTGTTGCGTCATTCATTTCTTTTGTTATAAATCCACCTAAACAGAAAAATTCTCATGTAATTTATTTGATGCATAAAAAATTATGCTTCATTTTTATAAAAGAACCACTAGAAAGTGATTCATCATGATTGTACATCCGTTTTCGACATATCCAGCAGTGTACAACACTGATCAGATCTTATTTGGATCCAGATATCCATCATTTCTGTTTCTCTTCAGAAAATCTATTTCTCATTTCGTTCTTCTTATATATACAACATGTAATCTTTATATCACTATTGAACGCACAATGGAGCACTTGCTATGAACGGTGAAATAGAAGAAAAAGATCATGCGATACATGCGTTCTTGTTAGGCTAAGTTTTTCCACGTTCTCTTAAATGGAGAAAAAAAAACATTCAAAATGCTTTTTGTAATTCAATCCGAGTTTAAAACTGATATAGAAAACATCTTGAAATTAGAATAATCTGAAGAGAATTCGAGTCTATTAGTCACCTTAGCAGAATTACGATAGTTTTGCTTGATCTTTACCTTTAGAATCAACTATAGGCTTCCTAATCATAATAATATGCTAAACATTTTCATCAAAAATGAAAAAAACATTTCAGCTCGATCAACATAGCATCATGACGAAATTTGCGAGCCATTGTAATCTCAAGTATCTCATAAAAGACAGCATTCGGAAATTGTTCTCCAGAAACCTTGGATAGGAGTAGCGAAACTACCTGATCACCGTTTGAGTTCACAAAAAGTCTTCGTAAAACTAGAAAAAGTTTAAAAGAGTTTGCCCGCATAGATTTTTGAATTTTGTCGCAAACGTCTATTGGCTGGAAATTCAATATCTCGATAAATGAACATTCTTTTCGGCTAAACCTTCCACAATACTCTACAGGTCATTAGACCTATCGACAAGCTGAATTTCAGATCGAAAATGCAGTAAAGCAGTCATAACTCTGTGGCGAAGGTCTATGGGCACGAACCCTTTTCGAGTTTTACCAAGATCTCCTTGTAAATTGAATATGAGTCCAAACAGTGAATTAGAGTTGGAATAATTTCCTCGTTAAAAAAAATCAAGAAATAGATTTGGTTTACCATGTTCATTGGTTAAAATATGTAAATGTTGTAATTCATCATCATTATTAAAACCAAAAAAGAATAAATTAAGATTATGCAATGGTTTAGCACGATATATTCGAATAAATTCAGAATCAAATGGATTAAATTGACGATTATTTCGTTCATTCCAACAACGTAAAAGCCATTCTTCTGTTAGAATTTCACTTCTTTCCATATTAAATGCTGTCTAAAGAATTTACAAAAAAAAAAGAAATCATCATATATATTTTAATAAAGAAAATTAGACAAATCATTACGAGATATTTTTCACCAATATTTGCATGTGATATAACATGCGTTACTTGATCACTATAATCTTTTCGAACAGATCCACCAAGATAATGAACAAAATCACTAAATTCCGTCTAAAATAATAACAAAAAACTATACAAGAAAAATAATATTTTTTGTTTAACATACATGTGTATCTTTCCGAATTCCAACAAAACATATGACAGCTGAAGATAAATGTTGACAATATAAAGGTCGATTTCTTCTTGGTACAGGAATATCCTAAAGAAATTTTAATTTTAGAGAACAAAAACAAAAGATTTCTTTTTTAAAATTTTTTACAATTTTTTTTTCTGCACATGATAATACAAGTTCCGAACTAATTGTATAAATATCTTCATTTTCTTTTAAATATTGAAATACACAATCATCAAATGAATCAAGAACATAAATACGTAATTGTCGTTGTGTTAATAAAATTTTTGTTTCGGTTAATGTACGAATTACTTGTTGTTCATCATTAATACATTCATAGACATAACGATCTTCAAGTGAAGATAGAAGTCGTTTATTTGAACATGCAGAGCCAATTATACAAAACGTAATTGCTAGAAATAATCATAAATAAATTTGATTAAAAAATAAAACATATTTACTCCAATCACTGGCATTTGTTGGTAAACTATTTTCACTGTTTTTTTTAAATTTATTAGGTTGATGATGGATTTTTGAAGTTAAAGACACTGGAGAAATATTTTCTGTTGTCATTTTTTTTTCTTTTAATTAAAAGAACATCTCAAAATTGAGATGAATGACTAGATCAAAATAATAGATTGATTCAAATGAATAGGCATTATTCTCTTTTGCTTTCTATTACGATTAGTTAGTTGGTAAACGTTTGTTAACATTGGTGGAACGTTCGGTTCGATTCGATAAAACATAAAAATTATTAAAATATAGAGGTCACTATTAATCGTAAATGTTAATGCGAATTTTACTATCAACAAAAACAATGCACGTGGTTATAAGATGTAATATGTTTAACACCTTCTCCTCCTCCAAAAAAAGCGCTTTCTCTTGAAAAAGACTTTTTGAAATATCCATATAGACATTATTTCTCAGATATCTAGTGGAAAAATTCATAAAACCGACTTCTAGTTTTAAAAGGTTTCTTCAGAAATTATGGTGAGTTTCTAGAGCTTTCCAGCAAAACGACCAACAGTACTATATCGATAGGAAAACTGTAAGTTCTATTGTAGTGAAGTTAATTCGAGCCGAGTTGAACATGGAAAAAATATTTTTCTTTGTTATTTCAAGACACATATAAGTTTCTTCATATTGATGAGCAAAGTTCAATGTGCGACGAATCTGATTTTGTAATGATAATCGAACAGACGATGTCAATGATGTCGATTGAAAATCTATCCATTGTATCAGTAAATGTTAGAAAAGAATCAATGTGTAGGATTTCTTGTTCGATTGACATTCAAGTATGAAAACAAGAAATGAGTTTAATTCATCATATGACACAAGAATCGATGTTCATTGATTATGTTCAAATGCTGAAATCGTTCATATGTATTGACAAACATCACATTACGAAATAGTTTATAGATACTCAAAATAATTTTGTACTTAAGAATCGATTGACTAAAAATTTTCGTTTTAATTTTGATATTGTTTTGATCGAAAGAATTCATAAATCTAATGAAGATGAAAATTGGGTAAACTAATTCAATGTTAGTTAAAGTAGCAATTAAATGTAAGATTAAAACAATGACGACAATCATCTCCTATCACAATGGTAAGAACGATTATTCCGATAAGTCAATGGAAAACTATTTTTCTGATAATATGGCTAAGTTAACAAAGAAGTGACATATCCCTTTTAGTCTTTACTATAGAATTTATGTTACAAGTAGAAAGTATTAATGCACTACTCTTCTATGAAACGACGTATATCACAAACGCACACTTTCTAAGATATTACAGTTGCATGAGCACAGTGAGAATTACTCATTAAAATTTTCACTTATTCACATAACAATATTTCAGTCACAGTTGGAGTTTCTTCTTTGTCACAGCATCTGTGCAAAGTGAAATGTTTTTTATCTTTTCTAACTTCTGATGAACGATTCTCAAGGGGCAAATAGCGAAATCTCAAGAAAATTTAAAACAATATTTCGGAAAGGTGTGGGCATTGTCTTCTTTTATACTCACACCCTATATGATTTATAGTTCGCCATTAATAATCATACACTACATTCAAGCAACAGGATTCCTAGTGTGGTATCATGTTTGACCATCAAATTCATTTCAAACCGAAACGTATATAGCAATAAAGTCTATACGTATTCTGTGTAGATCGGAGTGGGTTCCGTTGAGTCAGGAAAATTCATTTTAATATGACAATTAGACTGCAATGAAGTGTATATATGTTTTGGGTTGAATTAGGTTGGATCAAGAAGTTCATTTTAATATCGAAAGTATATGGCAAGGAAATTGAACTGGGTCTGGAACTTCATCTTACTGTGCTAACTATTTTCAAAGGCTACATTCAATCACTTGAATATTAGCAGAAACAATTGGTGGCATATGATCTCTGTTTCGATCTCACTGTGACTTCTAAAAAGAACGTGAGAGGAAATGTTGGGTAGCTCAAAAAATATGAGTGAGAAAAGGCTTACTATTGATATACGGATGATGGCGAAGGCTCTTCTCTCGAGACGACTGTGATCTTCTATCAGAGATATTCCGCTTTGAGAGTTTGAGTTGCACGAATACCGTTCTTCGTGCTTCTAACACGATTACATATTTTTTGTGGATTACGTTCGAAAGTAAATTAAGTACTATCATAGACGATACTGGAAGAATCGAAGGGATTACTGATATAAGCGGTGTGTGAAATATTAGACACATTGAAAATATTCGACATCTAAGTCGTGTATAATTACGCTCATATTCATATTGCTGCGAGGGTGGCTGTGAGTGTGCTTGAATAGTAGAACTACACCGATACCCACCCACACCTACACCGTGCAGGATCACAACGCATCGTGGTATGTGCTTGATTTCTTGGCATGTTCGAATTAGAACTATCAAATGTAAAGTCATCCTCACCCTCAAAATTTAATGATTAGCTATTCATCAACTGATAAAGCGCTGGCTCATTAGATTTACGAATCTTTAACTAGTAACAGTTCTTGTCGAATGTGTCCTATTGGATTTATTAGAACCAGAAAATATTTTTTGTGAGTAGTATCTCATCAAACAAACGGATGCACGTGGATTATTTTATTACAAAATAAGCTAATCATTTTGCATTGTTTTTGAAAGACTGGATGCTCTCTCGTAAACTCTGCGAAACGAGAATTAGTTTTGTTAAAACAATTAAAGCTCGCTGACGTCAACGTTTTCCTTGCCAACACGATGAATGAAACGGAGATAGACTCCTATGGGTAAAACTTGTTGATGTAGTTCAGACAATTCATGTTTGAGTGAGTCGTACATTGATTTCGTATGTTTTATGCATAGTTCATGAAGGGAAACAAGCTCTTGGCCATTGAGCTTGTAGAATAATGGTATCATTGGAGTCAGATCATGTTTGGAAAGATATTTGACCACGTTTTCCTCTGTCAATTTCTCTAACGATTCGTACTGAAATGACTTTGCTGATTTTGATTGAAATGAGACGTTCTCAGGAGTAGTTCTAATAGCAGCAGTATCCGAAGGGCAGGTAGTTTGTAAATCAATCCTGCAAATAAAATGGATCGAAGCGAATCATTTATGTACACATAAATGCTAGCAGGAAAGATGTTTTCTTACCGCGCTGTTGCTCCTTTCTCTATTTCACTGACTGTATGTATCGGCGTTGTCTGCTGTTGACTTTTCCGATTCAATTCAATTTCATGCACTAACAGTTTAATTGCTGTTTCGAAATCATGTTTACCCCCAAAATCAACGTATATCCGGCTGCCCGCCAAAAATCCGAGCCAGCCATCTGGCTTGTAATGGTCACGCATGAGAAGTGGAATAACTAGTCGCCGACGCTGGAACGCATATTCGGCTTCTGACTGACAATTAACACTACGTTTATAGGTTTCTGACATACACATGATAATAAATTCCGATTGTTCGATAGCGCTTGCCATAGCTGAAATTGTTGATCCATGCATTTCGTTTTTATCTAGCCAAATCCGATAGGAATCCTTACTAGTTAAATGCTCGTAAATCTTATGAACCAACTCTTGATCAGCCCATGAATAGCTAATCATTAAATCGTAAGACTGATTATTTGAGTCTTCATGTTCTTTCTGTTTTTTGAACTCTTCTTCTTTTTCCAACTTCCACAGAACGCCCTCGGCGGCTTTTTTTAAACCCACCGGTTTATCACTGTCTGCTACAATCGATTTCATATAATCTCGAAATACATGATCTTCGCGTAGGTTTTCGACAGCTGTAATATTAAATAACAATGACCATACAACTTCCAATGCCAGCTGTCGACTGTAGTCATCATCAAACGTATAATCAGGTTGTACTTCTGAAAATTTCTTCGCTAATTGCAGTCCACCTTGTTTTATCAATTCGCTCTTAATCTGATCATGTTGAGCGAGAGCTAAAAAAAGTGATGATCGGGTTATATGAAGACGAACACCAAGAACCAATATCTAGAGCACATACCTTTTATACTTTTCAGCAAATCTTTCAAATTTCCTCCACAACTGACACGTTGAAAATGTCCACTGGCTTGCGTAAGGTAACCAATAAATATAGCAGTGATTTCTTGTGCGTTGTTCAATTGTTTTATATCATTTTCACTCATGATTTGAGCGAGACAATGGTACGCATAGGCCTGTATAGGTCGACATTTAGAATTAATAAGACTGAGAAATGTTTGCTTGCTATTCTGCACTCTATAAAATATTTCCTGATTCGATGACACTAGCAGTTTGTACAAACATTCAATCGCAGTTGCCAAGAGAACTGTGGGTGTTGATTTATCTACGGCACAGCAGCTAAGTCCATATTCACGACTATCATCAACAGCTTCTATTCGATCGATCAGATATTGACTGTTTAAAATGAAAAATAAATAATCAATTATTTTGAAATCGATCATTTTAGAAAACGTGTCGGCCCATTTAGGACGAAGAAATGACTGAGAGAGTTCGTCAATTATGTACTGCACTGCTCGTCGTATAGTTGCTTTTGCCAGAAGCTCGTCGTTGCCTTCTTGACTTGTTACTAGTACACTGGCAATGCGGTCTTGGCTGAGTTTAACAAGCACCGTACAATATTTAGTATCATTAATGTCAAAATCTTCATCATTAGATAACCAATCAGTGTATACATTCAAGATAAATTTAGCCCGTTCTTTTGATTCGAATTCCACCTCATCGGTTAGGATTATTAGGGATTCTGTTATAGCACAGTCTGACAGAGCCAAATTTTTCATATAAGTCCATAACTGCACTTCCGCATCGACGACTGTGTCTTCATCAGGATGGAACCGCGAATATGCCTTGAGGACATCATTTATCAAATAGTTAAATGCATCAATATTTGAATTAGTGGTTTGTTTAGTCACGATATCATCGATGCACTCGGTAACTACTTTTATCAGAGTTTCTCTGGCAAATAGGGATCGCCATATCTCCTGGCATTCAAGATCGCTCATCGTCTTCTTTTTCTCTTCAATCTCCTCGTGTTCTTCATCTACACTTGCACATATTGCTTTAACCATCTTTCGAAAAAGACAAACTATTTTTGAAAACACATTTGTTTCTAACGTGCCCAATTCTTTCGGTGGTGTGCTCTGGTGCCATTGCTGTAAAAGACAGATTAGATGATCGCTAATCAGTCGGAACAGTTGATGAGATGCAGTTGACTTAAAACTGAGTTTTCCAATCTCAATTTCGAGAACACCATTGACAATCGGTTCGACGATCGAAGCATCATTGATGTCAAATATACTGATAAGACCATTCAGAATGAGTACAACCTCTTCATTTGTACTGGTTTCAAGAGCTAATGCTCTTCGTTGCTCTTCCGTAATAATAACTTCTGGCATACTGGTCTATAAATGCAGTTCTGTTGCCTAAACACGAAAAAAGGTTTTACATATCGTGTTTCTAGAGTAAAGACACGCTTCAATATCCTGTCCGGGTCAACCAACGTGATTGTCTTTTTTTTGAAAAAAGAGCTAGTGCTTATTAGTTAAAGAACA
This sequence comes from Rotaria sp. Silwood2, assembly GCA_905329745.1. Classification (NCBI taxonomy): domain Eukaryota; kingdom Metazoa; phylum Rotifera; class Eurotatoria; order Philodinida; family Philodinidae; genus Rotaria; species Rotaria sp. Silwood2. Next base: position 29,806 of record CAJNSZ010000813.1, on the reverse strand, counting down.
ATTGTATTTGCCATACTTTCACCAGTTCTTTTTTCAAACGAACTTGTCGGCCAACTCAGCCACTGGGAACTGAACTAGCCAACCAGTTCCAGTCCATGAGAACTGAAATTCTTACATTCCTATCTGTCTATCTGTCTGCCTAGCCAAGTCAATCAAAAAGTAGCAAAGACTCTACAAACGAGAATTCAGTGCAATAGAGGCTGCTGTATCATAGAAACTTTAGTATAATGTGTTTTCTTTTTTCAATATGACCAAATATAATTGATGCTGGAAAATTCAAATCTGAGGTCGGTTTGTCATGCTGTTATTTTTTCGAAATAAAGAACTATCTGTATAAAAAGTATTTGTGCATATACTTCTAAAACAGTCAGGAAGGCACACATTCACAACCAAGTTGAACTGAACTATTGGAACGAATGGAGACTGTCTGGCTGATGCGTAATCAGCGCCGCTTTGCTAATCTATAACCTACATCAAGGTATTGTCAGAGAAAGAATTCGGACGCAGATGATGCATTTTTTATGTTGTTTTGTTCTTTAGGTCATATACAGATATTTTATAAAGAGAAAAATAAGAAAAACACAGAACGAGAGAGAAAGATAAAACGATGAGTTGGAAGTGACGTCCTTAAAAGGTGCAGTCAAGTAGTGTGGGTCGATTTTTAATTTTACACTGGAGGACTAAGTGAAAATAGATTCCAAAAGCTTCTTTGAAATAGTTTTGCTGAAAGACTTTACGAAATGTATACTTTATATTATCAATTGCGCAATTAGAGGTGGAAGCCGTGCGGCTGAGCCGCCGCCGCTATGACAGTAGAAATTTTAAAAATTTATAAGCCATTGCCACTGAGGCACTTTAATTAAAGCCGCCACGCCGCCGATGGTATTCGAAATTTTAAAATTTTTGAGCCGCCGCCGCTGGCAACTATCATAAATATCGATAACGTTTTATTTATATTTTCCTTAATTCGGTACTTTTACAGCTTAGAACCCCTATATATCCCTCTTTCATTAACTTTCTCGCCTTTACCCTCACTTTCGGGCTGGTTCTGTAATCAATCAGATGCTTGGGGTTCTAAGCTGTAAAAGAACCCTTAATTCTGTGTCGGTTAAAAATTCTAAGTAATCATTTCAGTTGTTTATGTCTATTATATTAGATATATTTATATATGTAAGAACGGACAAGCATTTTAAATTTTGATTAACAATAACAAAATAAAATAAGAAACTTGTGTACGCTAGGCACTTTTTCTTATTAACGATCGTGGTGGTGGTTATTCATTTGTTATTTATCCCGGTGATTATATTTATTTTTCATTATACACTTTTTTATTATGTCTAGATGTAAAATAAAGTTTTTCCACACATTGATTTGAAAATAAAAAGGACGGGATATTGAAATAAGCCTTGTCTACATTAGAAAATTTGATGCTGAATTAAAAAACATGATTGGTTGAACAGTCAATTAACATTTAAAACACTTTTGAAAAATGCATTAACTTTATTGCACTTTTCAGAACCGTATTAAAGCTGATGCACCAATCAAAGTCTGATTCGATTTTCTAATTAGACTGAGCAGCTTTCAATGGGCGAGTCCTCTATGATTGAAGTGAAAAAAACCACGTTTCATTTCAAAGTCTAGAATTCTGATTGATGCATTAACTTTCGAATGTAGACAGGTGTTGATTTAATACGAATTTAATACTGCATTATCTTTCTAGTGTAGACAAGGTTATAGGCAAATGTTTTTTTTCATGATACTACAGTACGTTTTTAAACTTCAAGCCGCCGCCACCGATCAGTCTATCGACTTACACCTCTATGCGCAATGATTGACACTTTCGATACAGAAGAGAAATATAAACGATATGGTGATATGAATATTTCGTAATAGACTATCTTGGAATGTATTTGATGGAAGCAAATTGATGATGGAGATTATGAAGCAGTGATTGCCGAATCGCGCTTTCCCAGGCAGGCACGATAACAGCATAAATGGCGTTTAAACATATTAATATGTAAACTGTTAAAAATGTTTGATTAGTTGTCAAAAACGTGTTAAAACAGCTTAAGATTAATAATTTGTTTTTTAACGCGTTTTTTATGTTTAAACGCTCAGAATTGTTAAAAATTCCACTGTTATCACATATTTCATGTAAATGTTTATAATTAATTGAATTCTCTTCCTGTTAAGAGTGTGGATTGTGAGTGTGAAAGAAGAATGTGAGTGTGTGAATGCGGTGTGGGGGTGTAGGCCTTCTTTTCGCATCCCACACCTATACCCTCAGTTAACACAATAATGATACTAGAGCGACTTTCTCTCTTTGAATCAACAAGAAACATGCATTAAGAAATAGTCTACATTTAAACTCGCTGAATCGTTCAATTTGGGAAGATTTTGCTTGATCTATTGAATGGAAAATGATAACATCGAAAGATACTCGTATTGAAAAATTGCCACATGTACTCGTCAGTGCCCAACACGGGTCGAGTCACGAAACACATTTTTGGATTTCGAATTGGATCTGCAGTCTGAACATTTTGCAGATACAAAAGGCACTTGGAATGCTTGCTTTTTCATTTCAAAGTTCTATAAGAGAGCTTGACCAAGCTTAGTAGAACAAGACGCTATGTATCGCACGATCTTTTCTTCTACTTGGCCGACTTTTCTTTAATGACTTTGGACAGCAATGCATAGTGAGTGCACTATCTGTTCAATAGTTACATAAAGGTCGCAGGTTGTGTATATAAGAATAGAAAGACAAACAAGAAAACACTATCAAATACCCGTGTTGTCCTAACTGGGTAATATCGGTGAGATATCAAGGACATATCCTTTGGATTCCCCCTACTAATGCCGAAAGTTAAATTGTCGAATGAAAAAAGCTCGAAAAGTAGAAGCCTCGAAACATAAAAATCTCGAAAGAAAAACGTAGAAACTAAAAACTGTAAACCTTTCCCCCCCCCCCCCCCAGCAATAGAAGACCCCCTGAAGAAAAAGTTCGCCGGACGTAATAGAATTAATTAGTGTACTTTTGTCAAAATATGCCTGGTTTTCAGGATTTTGAGCAGAAAAACTTAAGAGAGTATGTTCAAAATTATGTCTAGGCTCTTAAAATCAGGAGAAATTCTGATGGAAATCATAAAAATCGCCTCGGTTTTTTGGAAAACCTTTTTAATTAAAACTGGAAAAAATATGGGACATAATACAAGATCTCCCTGGAAAATTTTTACACTGAAACATAATAGAAGACTCGGGGTCTTTTACTGCAGGGGGGGGGAGTTAGAAGTATACATATGGGCATTTAAGAATACCGTAATGGAAAACCATTGATAATAAAAATATCAAAAGCTTGCACGATTCTAGTTGATTTAAGATCTTTACCTATTTTAACTTTCTTCTTCGCAAAAAAAACTTTTTTTCTATGCATATAAATCGTAGAAATGAAATAAATAATATTGAACTTTTTTTTATCTTTAACTAAACAACGGTTTATATGACTTCGACATTTCAATAAGACGTCATTTTTATCTTCGACCTTTTATAGTTCGATATTTTTACCTATCTGCATTTTAATTTTCGAGATTTATGTTCTACATTTTTACCTTTCGATTTCCGACTTTCGACATTTTTATTTTTCGGTATTTTTCTAATTACTTTTTTCGAGATTTTTATCTTTCAAGATTTTTATTTTCGATCAAAGTAGGGTGAACCATTCTTTGTTTCCAGTTACGAAGTAAAAGAAGGAGAAAAGGATTGATATGTTGATTTTTCTCCAGGGAAAGAGACAATTGGCCGACAACAGAGTTCTACTCGGGTCACGTTGGATCAGGTTACGAAAAAAATAGTTGACATCGGGTCGGGTCAGATCACAAAAAGAAACTTGACCTCGGGTCGGATCGGGTCAAAAAACTTGACCCATGTCGGACACTGGTACTCGTAGAAATTCGACAAAAATCTGTTTAGAAAATTGCTTAATGCATGTTTCTTGTTGATTCAAAGAGAGAAAGTCGCTCTAGTATCATTATTGTGTTAACTGAGGGNAAATTTTTAGATATTTATTTGATTAACCAAACGTACTCAAGTTTAATATGTGCCATTCCTGGTTGAATTTTCAGGTCTCATATCTTTTTAATTGTTCTTCTGTTAATTTCAACCGTTTATTTACCGGACGAGTAAGTTGTTGAAATAGATCATTTGAACTCATTATTTTTAATCTGAAAACATTTTTTCTGTTTTCTTTTTTTTTATGAACAACCGATGATGATACTGTTTTTTATGATAAATAAAACATGAACGATAACAACAAGAGTAAAAAAAGCTATTCTAAGTCATCATTCAATTTAAAATAAAGTTTCTTATGATCCGATGTTGTTGCGATGTGCATATATTCGTTTTGATCAGCTGTTGGTTCATTATTAAGTATTTGAATATTGTCAATATTCGTAAGTGATCTAATCAGTTCAAGATATTCCTTAAAATCTGTCGATGTTGATGATGAAGATTTGATACAAACTAAAGAAAAAGAAAACGAAATATGAATTCAGAAGTAAAATATCAACCAACGAAGAAAAGAATCCATCAGAGTCAGACTTCAGATCGAATTGGTTGAGAAAAAATTAACCACTAAAATCTATTGTCCTCTACTCATTCTTACTGTCAGAAACGTGTTCTGCTTGAGTTGCTTTGTGATTATGATTAGACATACTTCTGGTGCAGTTCCTTTCAATTAATTAATAAAAAGGATTTTACGATTGTCTATATTAGGTCTGAAGACAATAGAGTAAATGAAGAATTACAGACATCCTAAAAAAAGCTAACGATAATCGAAAATACCCGAACTTTAGGATACTTCCATAACGAGCTCTGTGAAAGTTCAACTTTTCTAACACGCACGCGACGCTGCTGAGTTCTGATTTGGTGCATATCCACTTATGTCTGTAATATAATCTTAAAAAACTTACGAGTAACTGCTTCATGACGAGGAAATTCAGGTGTTGAATAATGTGAATTAATTTTTTTAATAGCGCCAGTAATAATTGCAATATATTTTTCAATAGTTTTATTACGATATTGATTAAACTAAAACAAGCAAGACGATAAATAACTATAAAAGAAAGAAATTAAAGAAAAGAAAATATTTACTTCACTTGATTGTGAATATGATGTAACACAAAGACTAGGTGATGAACTTTGCCCATTATTTGGTTTAGGTAAATGTTGATAAAGTTCTTCAGAAAGATATGGCATTATAGATGTAGCTAATTTTAAACCATTATTTAAACATGTATATAGGGTGTGGGTGTGGGTCACTCTCTCTCTTCTCACATCCACACCCACACCCCCCACACTCACACCCATCCACACCCACACAGCCACCCACACCCACACTCACACCCATCCACACACCCACATCCTTAATATCCACACATCACATGGTGTTTCCGTTCCAGTAAGCTAAAATATAAAATTTTATTTTTTAATTTGAAATATCTTTATTACTTTAAATTCTGTTGATGGTTGAAAACAATTTGAATCATTAATATCTAAATTTTTTGACATTGCAAATCGAATAGCATTCCAAAGATCATTACAAAAATCTCGAGAACGTTCAACACGAAATTTATTCGAATTAATATATTGACCTAAATTAAATAAAAAAAAATAGAAAATGTCTAATCAATTTAAATAACCTTGAGCAGCATAATCACAAACAGCAAAACGTAATGCATCAGTTCCACATTCAGGAATACCATCTGGATAATCTTCTTTTGAACTTTTGAATTCTTCTTGAAGTTTTTCTAATGATATATCATGGATGAAATCAAGTGGATTAATAGCGTTTCCTAAAGTTTGTGACATTTTACATTCATCTGCATCACGAATAATTGCATGTAGATAAACTTCTGTAAATGGTAAACGATCAGTTAATTCTAATGACATCATTACCATCCGTGCAACCCAAGAAAAAAGTATATTATGATCTATTCCGAGTAATGTTGTTAGAAATTTTTTTTTAAAATCATCTGTTTCCATTGGCCAACCAAATGGTGAAAATAGTAAAAGACTTGATGAAAACCATGTATCAAGTACATCTTCATCTTGTGTTAATCGGATTTTATCTTTTGCAATATTAAATCTTTGTGCAACTTTATCAAATGCCTCTTCATATGTATGAGCACTAATCCAATAATGATCATCAGTTTCATTTCCAACGGGAACATCATCGGAACTAACAAAATAGGATGGTATACGATGACTCCACCATAATTGTCTTGATATACATCAATTATGTATATCTTTTAACCATTTATACCAAACAGGTTCAAAAATACTTGATAAAATTTTTAATTCTTTATCTTGTACAGCTTTAATTGAACGTTTTGCCATCTCTTTTCAATTAACATATCATTGTGATTTAAGTAATGGTTCAATAATATCTTTACTTCGACTACATATTGGTAAAATCATTTCATTTTCTTTTGAATCATAATAAAGTCCACGTTCTTTTAAATCATTTAATAATTGACGTCGAAGATCAAATCATGGTTTACCACTATATGGTCCACATTCAGATGACATTAAATCATCATCATTAATACATTTTATAAATTGTAAATTAAGTCGACGTCCACATTCAAAATCATTTGTGATCATGTGCTGGTGTAACTTTAACTGCACTTGAATCAAATGCTGGACCAACCATTGTATCAGTTAATATTGGTAAACGACGTTGAAGAAATGGCTGTTGAACATATTTACCATGTAAATCTTTATAACGTTCATCATCTGGATGAACAACAACAGCTGTGTCACCAAGCATGGTTTCAAGACGAGATGTTGCTGCAATAATTTTTTCGCCTATTAAAAAATACAAGCAAATTTTTTCAATTTTTTTCTCAAAATTATTACCTGAATTTTCAACTGAATATGCAAAATAAATTAAAACACTAAATTCAATTGGATGTTCATAACCAGGTACAGGGATTAATGATCGACCTTTTAATTCCATTTTTTCGATCTATTAAAAAAATATTTATCATAAATTTAAAAAATTCAATTATAACGAATTGGTCAGAATAAATGGTCGATTTTATATTTTACTTTTTCATCATCTAGTAAAAAAATATCACAAGATGCAGCGTTAATTTACATTAGACCACTTATTTTATAGTTGCACTTTTTTATTCTTAAAGTGGACCAAATTTCGACGCTGCGAAAAGATTATCTTCTGATTCATCCGTTATTTCCTTACTTCAATATCCGAAATAGCCGATTTAAGTGTACACGACCAATTAACTAATTGTGTTGAACGATAAATTAATTTTTTTTCATGCATACGAGTGAATGCTTCTTTAACAATATTTGATATGTTTTCATCCATTGTAAAGTCTTGTCGTAACCAATCACATGATGAACCTAATACTTTCATTTGTTTATAAATATAATTAACTATTTATAGAAAAAAAAAAGTTCTTTTTTAATAAATTAATTTTTTAATAAAACCTTTATTATTTTTCCATTTTCAAACTTCCTCTAAAAATTTTTCTCGCCCCAAATCATGTCTTAATAATTTTTATTCTCTCATTAATTCTTTTTCAACAACAACTTGTGTTGCTATACCAGCATGATCACAACCAGGTACCCAAGGAACTGTATCACCACACATACGATGCCATCGAGAAATTGTTTCCTCAAGTGTACACATTATAGCATGACCTAAATGAAGATAACCAATTACATTTGGTGGTCGAGTAACCATAATAAAAATTTTTCGTGGTGTTGAAGCATTTGATGGAGGATGTTCGCGTCATAATATTCTGGACGAAAAAAACCTTGTTTTTCCCACCAAGCTGCTTCGACATATTTTTGGAGTATAACTTTGTGGTAATTCACAATTAATATCTGAAGAATGAAATGATGAATAAAAATTAGTGAATATTTAACTTTTTATACCTTTCTTTTCACCAATAGCAGTTGCAGATGTATAGCTAGTTATTTCTCTTGGATTTTTTTCATTCTTCTCCATGTCATTCTCAGTGTTTACATTTAAATAGTGAAGAAAATGGATAGAAAGAACGACGAAATGAAATAAACGAAAGCAGCCCAGGTCGTTCATGCCCGGCCGTAAACGGTCGTACACCAATCATTTACGACGAAAAACGACAGCAGTTTACAGTGACCGTTTACGTCAATCATATACGGCGTTTTACGGCGTATTACGTTAATTGTAAACAATGACAGTAAACGTTCGTCCTTTACAACAACCGTAAAAATACGGCGACNCGGACCTCTGCTAGCTTCTAATATATATTGAAAATATTTCTCCAAGATTCTCGAAAACTCGAAGATTTCAAAATTCTCAAGATGGGAAATATATATCCCACTGGGCCTCAAAGCGTTAGAGACGATCATATTTATATTTAAACTTTAGCTTACTTTAAATTTCTTTTTTTTTGGTTCAACAGAATTATTTGTCACATCATCATTTGTTACAATAAGTAATTTCTTATCTTTTTCATTTAAATGTTCGACACTTAATCTAACTTCATGATCAAAATCAATAAACCTTTTTGTTTTTTTTTTCAAAAATAAATATTTATTGTTTTATATTTGAATTCTATTTATAAAGATACATACTCAAGTTTAATTTGTGCCATTCCAGGTTTAGTTTTCCATGTTTCATATTTATTTAATTGTTCTTCAGTTAATTTTGAACGATCATTTATTGGATGACTAACACGGTGAAATAGAATAGAATATTGATCTTCTTCATTTGAACTCATAATTTTATCTAGAAGACAATTTCCTTTTCTTTTTCTTTTTGTCATGAGCTATCGATGATATTTTTATTAGGCAATGTTTTTCAAATAAACAAGACCATAAAGACAACAGAAATCAAGAAAAAAAAAAAAAAAAAGAAACTTTAGATCATCATTTCGATTTAAAATAAAGCGTATAGTCCGATGTTGTTGCAATCGATATATATTCATTTTGTTCAGCTGTTGAATCATTTTTGAGTAGTTGTATATTATCGATATTAGCAAGTGGTTCAATCAGATCAGCATATTCCGTAAAAAGTAATAATATTGATGGTGAAGCTTGAACATAAACTAAAACAAAAGCAATTAATTACTAGCAGAATTCTTCTTGTGAGAGAAAACTTTAAAACTCATCACGTTCGCAAAAAAAAAATTCATGAAAATGATGATCTATCTCGATTTCAATACACGATTCGAATGATGATCTTTTCCGATCTCAATGGTAAGTGAACTAAATCACGTATCTATTTAGTCAAATTATAAAGAATTCGGTAAGTTTTATGAAAATTTCTATTAAACAAAAACACCATTTTCATATATTTTTTTGAATATCTTTCAAAAATAACGGAACTAAGTTCATAGTAGAAATGTTAATTACGATGCCGTCATGATGTACATTCATATTTTTCAATAGGTATCTATATTATGACTAAACTTGACATAGACGATAAGAAACTTACGATTATCTTTTTCTTTTGAAACAATTTTTTGTGCTGAACGATATGAACGAATTTTATTAATTGCTTCATAAATAGTTTCAACATCTTTTTCAAGTTTTTCATTACGATATTGATTAAACTAAAGAAAAAAACAAAATTCTAGAAGTAAAAACAACTAGAAAGAAAATCTTTACTTGACTTGGTCGTGGATATGGTGTAACACAAAGACTAGGTGGTGAATTTAGTCCTTTATTTGGTTTTGGTAAACGTTGATAAAGTTCTTCAGAAACAAATGGCATAATAGGTGCAATTAATCTTAAACCATTATCTAAACATGTATGTAATATTAATTTAATAGTTTCTTGTCGTTTTATATCTGGTTCTTTTGCATATAAATCTTTTTTAATATTTTCAATATAAATATCGCATAATTCATAAAGCCAAAAATTATAAATAGCTGTTGTAACTTGAGGAAATGTATAACTATTAAAACCAATTTCACATTGTTCAATAGCATAACTTAATCGACTTAAAATCCATAAATCACATGATTTTTCAGTGCCAGTAAGCTAAAACAAAAATTAAAATTTTTAATTAAATTTATTTATTTATTTTTTTATTACTTTAAATTGTGCTGGTGGTTGAAAACAATTTGAATCGTTTATATCTAAATTTTTCGACATTGCAAATCGAATAGCATTCCAAAGTTTATTACAAAAACGTCGATAACCTTCAACACGTAAGACATCTAAATTAATATCTCGACCTAAAAATAAAACAAATTGAAAAAAAAAAAAAAGACACGAAAGAATTCAATATTACCTTGATTAGCATAAGCACAGAAAGCAAAACGTAATGCATCAGTACCACATTCTGGAATTCCATTTGGATAATCATCTTGTTGACCTTGTCGTGCACGTTCATATTCTTTTGGATCAAGATTAGAAGTTTTTAATTGTTCTTGAAGTTTTTCAAGTGATATACCATGAATAACATCAAGTGGATCAATAACATTACCTAATGTTTTTGACATTTTACGTCCATGTGCATCACGAATAATTGCATGTAAATAAACTTCAGTAAATGGTAAACGATCAGTTAATTCTAATGACATCATAACCATACGTGCAACCCAAAAGAAAAGTATATCATGACCAGTTTCAAGTAATGTTGTTGGAAAAAATCGTTTTAAATCATCAGTTTCCATTGGCCAACCAAACGATGAAAATGGAAAAAGACCCGATGAAAACCATGTATCAAGGACATCTTCATCTATTGTAAAACAAAAGAATAGATATAAATTAAAATTTTTAAATGACATTTTATTCTCGTGATTCCGACAATTTACGGATGACATGAAAAAGTAATAATTATTCAATTTTACAGGAAATACCTATTCTCTTATGCATTTATCTTAATTTCGATAATTCTTATGCAATAGGGAATTGTTTTGTTTTCTAGAGAAATCCTTAAAATTTCGTTTCAATAAAATTACCTTGTTCTAATCGAATTTTTTCTTTTGGAATGTTAAATCTTTGAACTGCTTTTTCTAGTGCTTCATCATATGAATGAGCACTAACCCAATATTGATCATCAGTTTCATTTCCTGGTGGTATATCATCTGATTTAACAAAATATGATGGTATTCGATGACCCCACCATAATTGTCGTGATATACACCAATCACGTATATCTTCTAACCATCTATACCAAACAGATTCAAACATAGTTGGTAAAATTTTTAATTCTTTTGATCGTACAGCATCAACTGAACGTTGTGCCATTGTTTTACAATTAACATACCATTGTGGTTTAAGTAATGGTTCAATAATATCTTTACTTCGACTACATATTGGTATAATCATTTCATTTTCTTTTGAATCACGATAAAGACCACGTTCTTTTAAATCATTTAAAAGTTGACGTCGAACATCAAAACGTGGTTTACCAGAATATGGACCACATTCTGATGACATTAATCCATCATCATTAATACATGTTATAAATTGTAATGAAAGACGACGTCCACATTCAAAATCATTTGGATCATGTGCTGGTGTAACTTTAACTGCACCAGAACCAAATGATGGATCAACCATTGTATCAGTGAGAATTGGTAAACGACGTGGAAGAAATGGATGTTGAACATATTTACCATATAAATGTTTATAACGTTCATCATCGGGATGAACAACAACAGCTGTATCACCAAGCATTGTTTCAAGACGAGTTGTTGCAACAATAATTTCTTCTTCTATAAAAACAAAAGAATAAGTTTTCAAATATTTTATATAGAAAAATACTTGAATTTTCAACTGGATAAGCAAAATAGGTTAAAACACCAAATTCAACTGGTTCTTCATAACCAGGAACACGTATTAATGTTCGACCTTTTAAATCAGTTTTTTCAACCTAAAAAAAAAAAAACAATATTTATTGAAATTTTTCTTTTTTATGAGAAAATAATATTTAATATTGTTTTACCTCAATATCAGAAATAGCCGATTTAAGTGTACATGACCAATTAACTAATCGTGTTGAACGATAAATTTTCTTTTTTTCATGCATACGAATAAATGCTTCTTCGACAGCATACGACATATCTTTATCCATAGTAAATACTTTACGTGACCAATCACATGATGAACCTAATGCTTTGATTTGTTCATAAATATGATCACCTATTTACAGAAAACAAAATTCATACTAGCAGTACCACCAACAGGAGCTATATCCTTCCTTAGATTTCCTGTGAGACTACTGTTAGCAACAATTTTCCCTGGAGCTCATCCGTAGAGGAATCATGCGTACCGGACATAATAGAAGATTCGATCCCTGAATTAATTGGTTTTTCATAAAATAGGAACATTGATTTATATATTTACATTATAAAAAAAAATGCATAATTTTCAGGGTTTTGACCTGAAAAGACTATGGTCAACATTCAATCAAATCTTAACAAGAACCTAAATTATTTCTTATTTTCATATTCTTACTTCGTCAGGTTGCTAAAACTAATTTTTCACTGGTAACTCCTCTGAACAAATACGAATGAAAATCTCAATACTGTCTCTTCGTACATAGTCTTTCACAATATAATTTAACAAAAAAAAACATCAAACCTTTGTCATTTTTCCATTTCCAAACTTCTTCTAAAAATTTTTCTCGTCCTAAATCATGTCTTGATAATTTTTGTTCCCGCATAAGTTTTTTTTCAACAACAACTTGTGTTGCTATACCAGCATGATCACATCCAGGAACCCAAAGAACAGTATCACCACACATACGATGCCATCGTGAAAGTGTATCTTCAAGTGTACACATAATAGCATGACCTAAATGAAGATAACCAGTAACATTTGGTGGTGGAATAACCATAGTAAATGATTTTCGTGGTGTCGAAGCATTTGATGGTGGATGTTGATCGTAATATTCAGGACGAAAAAAACCTTCTTTTTCCCACCATATATACCAAGCAGCTTCGACATATTTTGGACTATATGTTTTAGGTAATTCACAATGAATATCTAAGATATTAAAGAAAGAAGTTTTATAAATCGTTTTTTTGTTTTGTTCATATTGATTACCTTTTTTCTCGCCAGGATTTGTCGGTGATTCATATTCAGTTACGTCACGAGTTATAACTTTTTTCTTTGCACTACTTTCATTTGATTCTTTAGCTTTTTTCTAAAATATGTAAAGAAAAAAAAAAAACAATGTTATTCTTTTAACAAATAAATAAAACCTCTTCTTCAGCTTTTGTTTTGGCTCTTTGTTTTTCTTCAAATTTTCTTAATTTTTCTGCCTTTTCAGCTTCTTTTGCTAATTGTTTTGCTGTTTTCGGTGGGCCATCACCAGCAATAGCTTCTTGATTATTTTCATTGTTTGGTTGATTAGAACCACTTGTTGCCATCTAAAATGAATAAAAAATTGATATGAAAAAAAGAATTAGATTCATCAGTTTTTAAATAACAAGCAATTAGTCGTTGCATCATCTTCCTGATGATTTGTATGCATCAGAAAGTGACGAAAGGGGAAGAAAAAAAGGAGAGCTCAGACTTGAATAATGACTCATAGAATTGTTTTCATTGGTTTTTAGTTTAAAGATTTATCTAATTATAAATTAAGATTAATTATGAGTAATAACACAAGAGTTAATTTTCAATTTTAATTATGAAAAATTTTGGATTTTTTGTTTTGTTTTTAAATAAGATTTGTTAATGTGAGTCGATATTGGTTGATTGTTAAACCAATAAAAATTGCTTAGTTACATGAGATGCTGTTGTTAAGAAGGAAAATTGCACTAAGCTTTATTTTTCATTGTACTCTTTAAAAAAAACATATAAATAATGGTACGAAAATTTTAATCCTAATTTATTATTATTTATAAAATTGAATTTTATTTAGCCTCGTCCATCAACTGCATCGAGTAAGGGTGGAAAAGATGAATCAGTTCGAGTTGTTGTTCGATGTCGTCCTATGAGTGATAAAGAACAAGACAGTGGCTGTGAAAGGTTTTCTTTTAAGTTTAATTTTACATAAATTTATTCGTATTTATATCATATTAGAGTTGTTGATATTGATAATCAACGTCGACAAGTATCGATTCGACGTCCGAAAAATGAAAATACCCAACGAATGACCAGTAGTGGAGATGATGTACATAATTTTTATTTTGATGCTGTTTATGATTGGAAGTATGTCAAGATTTCCTTGCTTAATATTAGAATAATGTTAATTATCGGGTGGTCCAGAAGAAATGGGTAGTTTTGTATTTTTAAATTTTCTACATACAGGCCCAACCAATTTTGCTATACTTATTACCTAAATATGCGCTGCGAAAATCTCTACAAGATTATATAAAGATGTTTGATATCAACTGTAAGTATAAAAAATTTGACAAAAGAATATTGTGAGGGTCCAACATGTTCAACTTTCTAAAGTATCATTCTCGAAAAACTCAGATCGTTTTAACGATTGTACAGATGGAAGGAATCGCCAAACCAGCTTGTCTTTTGTACAATTAATTGTCTCCTTTCTCCTGGTGTGAATTTACACCCCTTTCAATCAAGTATTATAACTCGGCAGCCATATCATTTTGTGAAGCTGGGTCAGAAACCGCCAAAATTTGGATTATTTTGCTTATTTCATTCGGAAAAAAGCAACATATTCAATTGTAAACATTTGGATGCAGTGCATCATTTATTTCTCTGCAAAATAGAATTAGAATAATCTCAAAAGATAGGTTTATTAGCGACATACGGGATTTTTTCTGAATGTCCCGAAACTGTGGAACCAAAACCGTATTTGTGCAAAATTTAAAGAAAGAGAAAATATACTCCCCGCTGTACGTGGTGACGTAAAATTTTTTTCTTGATTATAGCTGATAGATAGAGCTTTTCGCGCGCTACAGGATGGCCAGTTAATTCTTATCAATGCCTCAAAATGCTAACGTATAAAATAAAACTATCTTAATTGTTTGAAAATAAAACTTAAGAAAGTTGAACATGTTGGACCCTCACAATATTCTTTTGTCAAATTTTTTATACTTACAGTTGATATCAAACATCTTTATATAATCTTGTAGAGATTTTCGCAGCGCATATTTCGGTAATAAGTATAGCAAAATTGGTTGGGCCTGTATGTAGAAAATTTAAAAATACAAAACTACCCATTTCTTCTGGACCACCCGATAGTTACTGTTGCTAATCATAGTGAAGCCAGTTTATTGCAAAAAACGAAGTAATTCATATATTATAACGAGACATTATTGATATACAGTCGGTGATGGTATGTCAATGTCTATCACGATCTTTACGAGAAAGTTCAAATTTTTACTCCCGTGATACTTCAACACTCCTTTTAGATCATGTTTCATAAAATCGATTATTCATAGATATATATAGTTTTGGATACCAATTGCTTTTATACATCAATATCCTGATAACATACCCCATTCCGAAACACAATGACATTCATCAATAACAAATCGTGCTAAAAGTTGACGATTATATAAATCTCGAAGAACATTATTTAATTGATCCTATGAATAGCAAAAAAACAAATTAATTATTTTTTCTACATAGAAAATGATTTTACACTCATAGAAATTTTTTCCGGTGTGATAAAAACAATTTTATATGCAGGTAAATCTTTATATAATTCACGATAGATTTCATCAGCTTCTTCTTGTGATATATTTCCTGTTAAAGCTGCACATGAAATATTTAATGAATTTAATCGTTGTTTTTGATCAAATATAAGTGAACGTAAAGGTGCAATAACAAATGTAACACCAGTATCAATAACAGCTGGTAATTGATAACATAAGGATTTACCACCACCTTGAAAAAAAAACATTCTTTATTTTTTGTTATATCAAAGTAAAATCATTCTTACCTGTTGGCATAAGTATAAAACAATCATGATGTTGAAGAGCAGCATTAATAGCTTCCCATTGATTATGTCGAAACTAAAATTTGAATCATTTTCCAAAATACAGAGTGTTTTACAAGTTCTTCGGCATAAAAAAAAACTTGAATAGTTCTTGAACAGTTCGAACAATTTGTATGAATTAGAAAATTTGATGAAACTGATACTTGTTATAGGCAAATTACATACTGTACATTCTATACTAATGACCGGAGAAAAAAACGATGTAGTTTATGTTAATAGTCAAAATTCGTCGTTGCTTGAAATATTTGTCAATAGTATGCAGAATTATGACAGAACTCAGTAAGTGGTTCAACAAAATACGATGTCTTCGCATTTCGATCATGAAGTGGATTAGTTTATAGTCAATATTTTCTTTAACATGCAAATTCAAAGAAATCATTTTTTTCTATAANACAATTCTGTGCACAAAATTTCAGCTCAATCGAATGTAATTGTGAAGAGTTATCGAATAAACGGACGGACGGCCGGACACACTGACCGATTTTAGTAGTGTACTCACTTTTTGAGTACACAAAAAAAGCTTACTTTTGAATTTCGACTTGAAACTTTGTACAGATAAAATTATTTACGAGAATAGTGTCTTGTAAATATTTTAAATCTTGTGATTGCTTCTATTTTTAGATACAACTATGATAAAGGCGCGTCTTAAATAAGTTTTCTAGATCCGGTTTTTTTTTCACGCTAAATCTGCAACAAAAAGTTTTTGGAATTTCAAGGAAATGAAAAAATAGTTCATCTGAAGAAAAAATGAAAGGGTGGATTGGAGTGTGACTGAATATAATGCTTGCCTATCCATCGAACACAATCATGTACACACTCTAAAAATTATTTTCAGAATGTTGATTTAAAATTCACAGTACATAGGCTTTAAGATGATATGAAATCTACTTCTAAAAGTCTCATAATTTATAAGACCCAAATTCTTATTAAATAGTCTCCTTAAGAGAACCATTGAATAAAATTTTACTATTGATGAAAATCTGGTTACATCTATTTTCTGAATGTATGAATTTGTTCACTTCAGTTGATTAGAAATAATTGATTCAGATGTTCTTAAGTCAATAGTTTCATCTCTAATAATTATTTTCAAAATTTTTCTAATTCTATTTATTATTAGTTATGCAAATCGAGCTAAAAATATAAAGAATCAACCACGTATAAATGAAGATCCAAAAGATGCACTATTACGAAAATTTCAAGAAGAAATTGCTCGATTAAAAGGACAACTTGAAGGTAAAGGTAAAGATGGTCGAAAATCACATCGAAATAGAAATCGTGATGGTACTGAAATGGATGATGATACAAGTGAACAAGATGATGAAGAATTATTTCTTAAAGAACAACAAGATAAATTAAATGAAGAGAAACGTACAATTATGCATAAAAAAAATATCAATGGTTTGTATTGAAATTTTTCAATATATATTTTTTCGACAAATGCTAATTATATTTGTTTGTTTTGTTTTTTCGTATAGAAAATGAACGTGAAGCAATGCTTAAACAACTTGAAGAACAAAAAAAAGAAATTGAACGTGAACAAGAAGAACGTCGTAAAATGCAACATAAAATTCTAGAAATGCAATCAAAATTAATTACTGGTGGTAAAGATATTATAACACATACAAGTGAACAAGAACAAGCTTTACGACAAAAACGGTTGATTAATTTGTTTTATTTTTTTTTTTTTTTCAAATAAAAAATTAAATTAATTTAGACGTTTAATTGCTGAAGCTGAACGTCGTAATCGTGAAGTTCAACAACAATTAGAACAACGTGAAGAAGATCGACGAACAATGAATGAAACTTATACAAGTATTAAAGAAGAAGTTGAAGATAAACGTACTAAACGTGATAAATTATCTAAATCATTGAAAAAACTTGAAGCAAAAAAACAAGATATTATTGAAAAACATCGATCAGCACGTGAAGAACTTGAAGCTGAACAACGTGAAATGCAAAAACAAGCTAAATTATTTCAACTTGTTATTGAAAATTTTATTCCTGTTGATGAACGTGAACGTTTATTAAAACGTATACAATTTGATGAACAACAAAATTATTGGACACTTAAAGAATTATCAAAACAAACGTATGATAAATAATTGTAAATTTATTTTATATGAAAATTTTTTCTTTTCTATCAATAATCTAAAAGAGATCAAATGGCTGCACGACCATTATCGGCTAATGGTGATCGTCATTCAGCATCTTTATATTCTCAAACAAATAGTATTCCAGAAATAGCTCGTTTCAAAGTATTTAACATTGCTTTAAAATATGGTCAACGATATAAGTTAAAGCGAATTTGTTTTTTTGTAGTCCTAACAATCCGAGGAGGGATTTGTAGATAAAGATCGACTTTTTTCGAACAAAACAATTTTTTTTAGAAACTGACAGAACATAAAATTCTCTATTGATTGACCTACTTTGCTTTTGATTTTAATTCAAGTCTCTTGGTTAGGACATACGAAATACTCAAAGCGCTTAAATGTATTTTGTTTTCTGACAAAAAAATATAGAGATCGTGAAAGTCTTCTCCTATCATGTAACCGACCTCTCATACTGTCTATATCATCATTTGAATCAGGTCAGTTTTAACTTGTGTCGCTGACTGTAGATCGATGATTCATTATTATTTAAAACTAAATAAATAAATAATTTTAGAATGAAAATATCATTTTACTTCAACTTGATTTTCCAAGTCGAACAACTCGTGATTATGAAGGTCCAATGGTTTCACCAATGATTCAAGCAGCTATTGAAAATGCTATGAAAGATGAAGAACATATTGAATTAGATGCTAAGTAATATAAATACATATTGTTATTTAATTGAATTTAAATATTTTGTTTTTTTTTGTTATCATTTATAGTACTATTGTATCTGATAAACGCAAAAAGAAAAAGTAAATTTAATATATATTTCATATAATAAACTACTCAAGACATATCAACAGTAGTTTCCTCTATATGACTTGATAGTAAAAATAATGTTCTCTATTTCTATAATATCTGATCATTTTTCAATCAATATAATAATAATAAAATTTCGATAAGAGTTATTTGTTATGATATGTGACGGTCATATTAGATCATATACAGTGGCTCCAAAAATTATTCATACAGGTGTAATTTCGATTTTTTTCTCTAATAGAAACTCCTCTGAAAAAGCCAAATAAAGATTAGGATATAAACAATTTCNTCCTCTCTATTCTCTTCTCTTTGATATTTTCGTTTCTGTCTTTTCCTTTCTTTAACTTCTTTTCTTTGCCCTTGATTAACCTTTGTCTTCTTTTCTATTTTGTCCATGTTTTTCATGTGCGTATATAAACTCTTGTTTTGTAAAAGAATAAACAGAGAGAATAAAACACACACACACACGTTAACTGTGTTCGTCGCTCTTTGTGAGCGCGAACGTTAACAATATGCTTTACTAAAAAATAAAACTGTGCATCTCTCTTCAATCATTATCTTATGTCTAAGAATTCGAAAAAGAACTTTATACAATATTCCCCTTACAACTTCTAGTATATATTTGTTAAGAAGTCTATTAAGTGTATAATCTAATAATTGCTTCATTATACTTCACATACATCATGTTTTCTTTTTATTACGTCGGCTGACTGCACAAAGTACTGCAGTTGTATTCTTACTTTTCAGTCGTTTAGATCTCACAGTGAATTCTTCTTCTTACTCGACATATTATTCACGATTCAAGTTAGCCACTTGTTCACAGTACTTGAGTATTATTTCAAATTAGAAAAAAATTGGTCGAGATCATGTCATATACATATGCAGAAAATAATAATTAACAGATGATAGTTTCCTTTATATAGTGATTCATGATTCAATCTTAAAGCGAAATATTGAATTTTTCGTGTCTTAAATTTACTTACAACAAAGTATCAAACGTGTAGGAAAAAAATTGACATATCTTATATAGATTTAATAAAAGAAAAAAAAAGATAACAATAATCCATAGATAAAATAGAATATAATTAACATTAGTATTGCGCCAAAAGCATACGAACAAAGAGTTAATTTTAAAATCTGTTTGAATAAGAAAAAATACAAACATATTCAGAGATCGTACAGGCGACTGCTTTCACTTGAAAGAAACAGTCTAGTATCTGTTTGATTTTATACTAATCGACCTCGACTATATATATATATATACTCTTTATGCTTTGGCGCATATACATGTACTGCAGGAAAGAGAAAAACAATTATCATTCCAGCATACATCTTCGATAACTCTATTTCTGCTAAAGAAAGAAATTTACAAGTGTCAGATTGCTTTTGAATCGGCGAACTATGCACATCATGTAGATTTTCATGAAATGTGAATATCTTCCAAATTGATAGATATATAATTATCCGTATTTTCTCTTGATGTTGAACACAGAAATACGATGCCATATGTTTGTCCCATTTTTTTTAAATAAGAACATTGAAACCTGTCGCCGTCTATGAGGAATAAAGTCACATTATTTAAATTAAATATTATTCAGATATTGTAACTGATAAGAATCAACATCTACATTAAAAAAAATACTTTAGGAAAATTGAAATGACACTATTCTTTTTATTTTCACATTTAGGGTTTCGATTTTATTTTGTCTATCACAACACTTGAATTGTATGTTATTGTTATTAAAATAGTTTCAACTGAAAGACCTAATTATATGTAAATCATGGCATTGAAGTCTTTTTTTTTTATTGTAGAAACTGACAATAATTGTTATATAATGTAACAATTATACAGGTCCATAAATATTTCTGAATAAATCGATTGATTACTTGTGCCCTCAATCGTCAAATGTTCTATTGCTATTGATTCGTTAGTTTTTTGTGTCCAATAAAATAAAAAGGCGTTTATCTATCTCTCATGGCATAATGAAAACAATTTAGAAGGCAAAATACAAAAGCCACTATTTTATTTTTACAATTGTTTTCATTGTAATAATGATCAACGAAATATCAACAGAATTAAATAAACAAAATCCTCTAAACGATGAAAAAGAAGAATTAAAAGATAATTTTGAACAGAGAACAGTACCGAGTCTTGCTGATGTACAGTCATTTTGTGGAGAATTTCATGTTAAAGTTGACAATGCAGTCGGTATACGTCCATGGTTACAATTTAGTGACACTAATTTTCCGGGTAATAAAATTTAAGAAAAAAAGTCTTTTTTTTTTGTTTTCGTTTACAAATATTTACTTCTTATTTATAGAAAAAATTTTAAAACAATTTGAAGAAAATGAATTTGATATACCAACTCCTATTCAGTCTATAGCTTGGCCTATTCTTAGTCAAAATCGAGATCTTGTCGGCATAGCAAATTCGGGAAGTGGAAAAACACTTGCCGTAAGTTGTAAAAAAAAAAGAAAAAAAAAAAATTTATTAATATTAAAATTTAGTTTATTCTTCCTCTTATCTTTCATATTCGCAAACAATTGAATGATAATTCTATAGCTATTATTTTAACATCCACTCGTGAATCAGTACAATATATATATACTATTGCTCAGCCGTATTTTAATTTATTTGGAATTAAATCAATTTGTATTATAAATGGAGATGAACATGAAAAACAAATAAATGAAATTCGTGATGAAAAAAATGTTTATATATGTTTACCAAATCGATTAAATGATATTTTAGAACAACAATTAATAAATCTTCATCATGTTACATTTATTGTACTTGATGATACTGATAAAATGATTGATTTAGGTTTTGAAACACAAATTAGAAAATTTCTTGATAATTTTAAATCGATTAAGTAAGTAATAAACAATGAATATTTAAATTTAAAGAAGAATATTTTGAAATTCGAATAACATTGAGATAGATTCATCATTTTCGTTTTGATTATTCATTTATCAGTATAGTTGTAATGAATGAGAAATCCGTGTGTGTTAAGTTCAAGTAATGAATCTTTTTTTGCGATAGAGTTACTGACGAGGGAATATTTTCAACCCTTTTTTTCGGTTGAAACTATTGCTGGTTGATCAATCATGATAAGGAGTAAAATAAATCTATTTTAGTTTAGTTTTTCATTTGTCAAATAATGGATGTTGTGTCCTATGAGCATAGGATTGCTGAGATTCTAACGGATTGAATTTTAAGCTGAAGTCTTGTTCACAGAGAGATCTAATAATTACTAGAAACACTAAAGTTTAAGCCAAAACAAACTCTTCATTGACGAGATATTTATATTTTAATTTCAGATCTTGTGAATTACTGTGATATTGACTGTTTGTCAAGAGTTTTTATGATAATACAATAGATACGGTCTCAGATCAATGATTTCAGTGCCCGGATTCGTGAACTCCTAGCAGATTTCTACCAGAAAGACGTTCGTTCCGACCGGAAACCAGCCGTACTACCCCTTTAGCGCTAGAAACAAAATCGAGGTAGCTTGTTCAGTGCATATTTCTACTGAATACATTCTTTACAAGAGAAAAAAAAAGGACTGTGAACCAATCAACGGCTGGTTAAAGCTTGCGATCAAGTACTTTTTGTCGTAAGCATTCATTAAAATATCCTAAAGAATAGTATCACTTCATACGGAGAAGTTACTTTTTGTCTAGGACAGTAAATGTTGTTTAATCTTTAAATGAAATGAATTTATTCTAGTAGCGATGAAAAACAACAACAAGTTCAAATGTCAATATTTTCAGCTACATCACAAAAATTCATAAAATCTTTAGCTGATAATTATTTAACAAATTATGTTCATGCTAGTGTTGGTTATTTATCTGAACCTAATTCTTCTGTATATTTAAATTGTCAACAAATAGTTGATTTTTGTCCAACGGAACAATACAAAAAACAAAATCTTTTTCGAGTTCTTGATGATGTTTGTGCTTATGCACCTTTAAGAAAAACTATTATATTTGTTCGTACACGTGATAAAGTTAATCGTTTAAATATAGATCTTGAACAAAATGGATATAAAGCTTTACTTTTACATGGTTCAATAAATCAACAAACGAGAAATGAAATTCTTAAAGGTTTATATCAAAAATTGTTTTAAGAAAAAAAACAAACAAAGTTTTTGTTTTTTTTTTGTATCTCATTTTATAGAATTTCGTGAAAATGCAAATGTACTTTTACTTGCAACAGATGTTGCTTCAAGAAGTTTCGGTAAATTTATTTTTCTTTTTCTTTCTGTATAATCATCAAAAAAATAAATCATTTTATAATCTTATTCAATTTTAATAGATGTTGATGATGTACGATTTGTAATTAATTATGATTATCCAACATCAGATGCTGTTTATAAACATAGAATTACACGAATAGCTTCATGTAGTATAGCATTTACATTTTTTTCAAATGAAGATGCTAAATATGCACCAGCACTTGTTCATATTTTGGATGATGCTGGTGCTATGGTACATCCGATAATACTTCAACTTGGACGAAAACATGGTTTTAATAAATGGGTAGCTAATGTAGGAAGTAAGTCGAATCAATGAAAAACTACGCCAAAAGTTATTTTATCGAACAACAAAGAAATTTGAATATTTCTGCTTTAGTTTTATCAAATGGGCTGATTTTTTTTAAATCTATGATGAAGAAGAGTTCATATTCGTGTGAAAGAATAAATTCTCATATTAAACTGAGAAAAAATCTTGGATCTTTTTCCTCGCCGAAGTTAGTAGATATTAGAGATCGTCAAACTCGTTCCACGCTTATGCTTACGTCTATACTACATCTCTCAGAGCTTTATGAAGCGCATGCTTACATGATCCTGATGTTCAGGGGGGCTCTGCAAGAACATAAAATACAGCAAAAAGAGACAAAAATGTGCGACGCACCTGGACGTGAACAATGGCACGGGACGATTTTGACTATCTCTGTTGCGTATATGATATCATTAAGAAAGAATGGAGACTTCTTTCTAAAAGTTTCATCTAGTAACTCACTGTCACTAAAATCTATTTTGTGTTCTGCCTGACTTTTTAAATAAAAGTATGAATTGAAAATTGCTAGCTAATCGGATCGTATGAGAGTCAATTAGGAATAGTCCATAAAAGTGACTTCGAAAGATGAGAAAGTGTTAAGTTGATGTATAGAGCTGGAATTTTCACGAAGACAAGAAATTTTTTACTTGGAAACCTTGCAGAGATGGACAAAATCGCACCGCGCCTCCCCGCGCTTCCCGCGCCGTTGCTCGCGCCTAGACGCTACGCACATCTCTCTTTCTCTTTGCTCTACCAATCAGTTTCTCAAACTCCACCGAATACCAGGATGCTCTAAGCATGCGCTCATCGAAGCTCAGACTAGTGTAGCGTAGGCGTGAGCAGCGGCGCGGGGAAGCGCGGTGCGATTTTGTCCATCTCTGAAACCTTGCTTGTCGAAAAATCTTCGAAATCACTAAAAACGAGCGAAATAGGCCCATTTTGAGGTTGCAAAAAGATCAATAAAAAGTCGATGATTGTTTTTCTATTGCCTATGAGAAGATAGAATTTTTTAGTATAAGCCAATGCTGACCCTTCAAAACGGTACTTTCTAGCCTATCTTATATAAATTTCAAAATTTCTTCTCATTAGTAAAAATAACACTCAGCTCATTTGGTAAAGCCATAGCGAATATATTCAAAATTTTTTTTGTACAGTAAAGTGAATTTTGGTTCATCTTATATATTGAATTTTATGTTGTTGTCTAGTACCTGAATATCCGGTTTTTAATAATTATGACAATTTTGATGGTGATGGTCCAGAAAATTGGATAAATAATATTGAAGATTTACCACCGAATTTAATGACTATAGATTTAAGTTCATTTGATCCTAGCCACTTACGTCCACCACCATTTCCACTTTTAAATTCGAATGGAACACCTAATGAACTTGATGTAAATACTCGAATGAAAAATTTTCAAGACTATAAACAACGTTATCAAATGATGGAACGTTTATCATGGAATGATAATCAGAATGATAATAATTGGTAAATTTTCTTATTGTTTTTTTTTTTTTATCTAAAAAAAAAAATGAGATTTTTCATTTATCTCTATTTTGAAAGGAATAATGGTGATTGGGCAAATCCCGATAATGAAAATCAAAATCAAAATCAAAATAATAACCCTGAATTATCTCAAAAACAAGCATCTTTACCTAATGATAATACTCAATGGAAACCTCCACAAACATCAGATTCCGAAACGAATCCAGCTATTATTTATGCTAAAGCAAGTAGTGAATATCACATAGAATATAATCAATATACAACTGCATTACAACAAGCTATGCTTGCACAACAATCAGGTGCACAAATAACACCAGAACAACAACAGTATTTAATTGTATGTTTAATATTGAATATTTTTTTTTTCTTCATGATTTTGTTTATATTATTATCTTTATTTTATTAATAAGGCATTTCAACAAAAATTACAAGCTAAACAACAACAACTTCAAATAATGCAACAAGCAGCTGCTCTAACAGCTTCAACACAAAATGTTTGGAATCAACAACAACAAACAAATTTAAAACCACAAACAACCAATGATTTATCTAAAACAGTTACTGATGCTCAACAAGCATGGATGCAACAATGGTTAATAATTTAATATTATTTTAAAATTAATTATGTTTTTTCATATTAGGATGAATGCTGGTTATGATGTATCACAAATTGCTGCATATCATCAATGGTATAGTTTTTATTGAATGAAATACGATCTAAAAGAAGTGCTTAGTAGAAATCTACATCTCCCACAGACTGTATATCAATAATTGCTCGTTACAATATATTAACTACTTCCTAATTGTATTTTTTTAGAGATTAAGTAAAAGAAGGATAAAGAAATATGTCTCAAAATAGATAAAATAAAACAATCTCTATTTGATTATGCAAGATAATGATTACAGTCGTAGAAAAAGTCAACAACGATACGACATACTGTCGTTTGAAATGATTTTCGGACGTAAATAGTTGTCTGTTGATATTTCATAGGGTCCAGTATTAAATAAACCTATTTTATCGTGCTGCATATAGTGGATACTGATTTCAAAATTGAATAGGCAACCGTTTAGAATACAGTGAATGTGATCGTAATACTGCATCTACCGAACGGTGAAAAAACTATTATAAAACGACTGTGTTTATTTGATTGAGACGGAGAAGTCATAATGAGAATAATTACCAGTGTTCTTTTCTGTTTGTCTCTATGAAAAGAACAAATAATCTGTATTTTTTAAAAAGTTGCAGTACTTGTTGAACTTAATCTAAATAGAATTGATTTTCTTAAGCTAGTTTTATAGTTGAAAGTTTTTTTTATCGACCTTGAAAATCACATAAAAAAATCATATTTGATATATTTAATTAAGCAAATTATGTTTGATATAATTGCTTAATCAAAAATGATAGTATTGAATGTAGGAAACGTGACCTTATATTGATGCATTCTTCTATTGAATAATTGATAACATATTGGATAAGTATGATGTCAGTAGGGATCGTCAAGCAATCTTGTACTTTTTGTACCAATTATCTCTGTTCATTTCGATATTTCATTGGCAAAAAAGATTTTAGACTATTTCGGATATAATAGTTGTATAGTCTTGCCTTTTTCTATATTATGTATAAGAATCGGATCATTTATTGCTTGACATAAAATTTTCGGTTGACAACTACTTTGACGAACTCTCTAATGTGGTATAGCTTTTCTCATGTTTAGGCAATTATGTATAATTTGTTCTATTATACTTTAAGAAAGCCGGTCTCAACTCTACTATGATCATTAGTTGAATGTGAATCATTGTTAATAATCTGCTGCATCAGTTTAACACTCATATATCTAAAAAATATGAGAACTAAACGTAAAATAGATTTATATTATATATATATATATGTTAGGGTTCAATCTAAGATTCGTCTCAAATTTTAAGGCGAATCTAAGATTGAACCTATTTTAAAATGATCAATCCAAGAATGATCTCAATTATTGTCCGCTAAATGTGAAACCCTAGATTGGCTCAGACAGATCTAACGAACGAAGTCCTCCAACTCTTCAATCACTTTTGAGTCGAGACTATGTGCATTATGTAAATGGAAATGAGCTGTGAATACACTGAAAAGAGTCCGCATCCATAGTTTATTGCTACGAAGAAACTGTATCGTTACCGTATTTTTTTAAAAAGAGTCGCAATTACAATAAAACTGATTTTCGAATTTTGATTTGAAACTTTTCATAGAAACAAATCTCAACGCGAATGTCTTTTACATGAGACATAAACTAACAAATTTGATGATCTTATAGTCTTGACTGAAAAGCGCTTGACTAGTTGAACGACTTTCCTCATGAGATTTGGCGCTAATACATATATATTGATATGTTAGCAAAAATTATTATAACTTTTGATCAACCCTAAATATTGCAGGATCTATCAGAAAATTCTAAATAGACTGTTCTGTCCTTGTATTTCATTCTATGATAGTCGAGCGATATTCTCAAAACTAACTATTTTGTTTATCTTTCAGGTATGCACAAATGCAAGTAGCTGCATCATTAGCCGCATCGGCAGCTATTTCTCAATCACAAATTCCAACGACTACTACTTACAATGGAGCACCTGTAAGTAAGAAATAATATCTAATAAAAGCGTATAGAATATACATTTTGAAATAATTTATCTGTATTGATAATGAATATCCAGAAAGGAAAAATTTACATTGAATATTGCTTGTAGAATTTTATCTTTTGTTTAAAAAAAATTAACAAAAATAAACTCTAGTTATGTGTTAGTGTTGCGTCCTACTTCTTGTTTCTAGCATGGAGTGACTTGATCACAGACACACACACACATATATATGTATGAAGTCTTAACTTTAAACGCCTTATTTGTGTCGTATGTGTAAACAACAATCGATGATGGTATACGCGATTATTGGCTATTGTTGTAAGTTTCTCAGTTAAGATAAGCTACAATTTCTTATTGGGATTTGGAAAACAAAAAAACAAAAACAAATTTTGATCGAATTCTTAAACTCAATTTTCTCTAAGTCGAAATACAGAAAATAAAAATCTCAAATCTTCTTAATTCTTTTTTTTCTTCCTTAATCAAATGCGAAAAATAAACAAGTTAAGAAAGTTGAGAATAACCTTGCGTCTATCCTCCTCATTTTATTAGTGCCATTTGCAGACCAATATGTAATACATACACATGCTTGCATCTATCCAATGGTCAACTATACATCTTCGTCGTATCAATTCAATTGTCAGGTATCAACTCAAGTGACTTATAATTCTTAAGAAGAAAAAAAAGAAAGGAAAAAAGGAAAGATTAATCAAAGTATATCAATTGATTAAATCGATCATAGGTCTCTTTTTTTTTGTTATTATTGATAAATCATTGTGTTTGCAAGGAAACTAAGTTTATTTCAATAGTTATTTATTTATTTATTTTCATAAAAATTTTATTCATTTTTTAGAATAATACTAATCAACAATCGACAGTGACTATATCAGCACCTCCGACGGTTTCATCATCAACAGCAAGTGCAGCACAACGTGCTTATGCTGCATATAGCAATCGAACATCAACATCATAATTTTGGAAATATTTTGTGTTTTTCATTTAAATAATAGTGAAACATTCCTAAGATTTTTTTTTCTTCTGCTGTTTTCCATTGTTGTGCACATGATCGATTATTCTTCTTATATTTGTGTGTTGCGTTTTCTTTTTCGTTTATATATATATTTATATATAGACATGAAATAAAAAACAAACGAATATATATGACTAGAATTGAGATCCAATTGTCATTAAATTGAAAGCAATAATGTATGATAATAACAACAAACGAACGAAAAAAAGTGAAATGGAGAATCATACAGAAGAATTTGAGCTTTTGAAAATGTCACATAGACATACTCACTTTTACTTGCTACTGTCTTCCTGAATGAAGTTGTATAGATGATACTTCTTTTTCTCTAGAATGTCTAGAATTCGAGAAATATAGAAAAAGTTCAAAACTATCTATGAGACCATTCATAAGCGACATGCAGGTAAATGGGAGTAGAGTTAAACATTTCTGAACGCCTTGACTAGTGTTCTGCAACCGGGTTGGGTACTAGATATGAAAAAAATTATCAGTTCAGGTCTGGATTAGAGATCATATCTTGCAATATATGATATCTCGTCGTTTCAAAATATTTTTACTTTTTCAAGTTGCTATTTATATAAAAGTGTAGGAATGAACACTAGTTCAATCATGTTTTGAGCAATTTATTGTATTTGAGAACAGATCACAGAAGTGGAAACGCGATATTGTTTTACTACGAGAATTGGTTTTTTATGAAAATTCATTTAGAGATGATGAGAAAGCATATGACAAAGTAACTGAATACATAGAGACGAAAATGAACTATCAAAAAAGGTAAACATGTATTGTCATGATGGAAAAATTATTCCTATATCTGTCCAGTTATGATGTTTGACACTAGTACTGCATTCCATTTTAGCATCATCAGCAACAAGCAAATACATATATATATATACAGTCCTGGACAAAAGTAACCGCCCCCCCATAAACTGATCTTATTTCTTAAGATATGGGGCTGATATTCTGGATATAGATTGATCTTAATAAACCCTGATCGCAAGCATCAACCCGACCTTAATCGGTTGATATAGATTATAGTTATCAGGTCAACAATATCATCAGATTGTGAAAGTCCTATCTCGGTCATTTTGTGATCTTTGTGTTCATGCAGCCCCTCATTTGTAGGCTCACATGTGTGACTATCTATATGTAAAATTTGGTAAGAAAGTAGCTTGGATTAACGGAGATCTGAAGTTCATATTGACAACTTTCATCAAGTAGTTAACCACAGTTTCTAGTCTGGCG
>CAJNSZ010000812.1:0-50140 GCA_905329745.1 Rotaria sp. Silwood2 | reverse complement strand
ATTTGAAAATAAGTGCTACGGATTTGTCTAAAATGAACTCCATATGTCTATCGGTAGTTGAGCGAATGAAATGCTAAAGAAGGTAAGAGCAAGATCAGTATGATAAAAAAAATTATGTTTGAATAGAACATACTTCGAATATGTAATATCTACTGTTCTTTTTTGTTCAAAGATTCCATTGTGCTACTGATAATATAGAATATTTTTGAAGCCATTCTACCGACGAAATCATTGCTGCACAGCATGCGCTGAATCGTCGATTAACTTCATTGAATGTTTTGCTGTTTTTTAAATCATTAGCTTTCGTTATCTTTCAGAAAAAAGCATTCAAAATTCTCAAAAAATATCCACCAGTCGGTTCGAGATGTGAACCTTGTCGAGAATCAAAGTCACATCCACATGCGCTGTAATTTTTCTCATTTTTAAGCGTTACGATTGGGGACCGGTAAAATCACTTTCTTCGGTTCCAGTTAGAATTCCGAATTGTTTCTAAAAGTAAATAATTTTGAATAATATGCATAATTCTTTTATTACCTTTAAAATTTTTATGAATGATTTTGTCTCCTAAATAAAGGATATTTCTTAGGTTTCGGTTCTATTTTTATTTTTGAATTATTTTTCCTGTATTTAAAGGTAAACAGACACTGATCACACATCTAAGCTATCGTCAAAGAAAAATAGCAATCAATTTGTATTAAACCTAAGAAAATGTAATATCGATGAGAATAAATGGTCACCTTTTTGCACTTCAATTTTCAATAACTGAGTAAGAAAAAATGACTATAAGACATAGCGTGATAAGCTCTACAATTTAAAAAAGACACCTTATTTAAAGGCTCATATCAAAGTCCGTAGTCGGTGGTTGGATTTAGATCAATTGATATATGTTTTAATTATAACAATATGTAATGGAATGAAGTTTAAAAAAATTGATCCATCAATTGACGAAATAATAAAAAGGGTACATTTTGTACCAAAAGATCATCTTTTTCTCAACGTCAAATATTGATCACATAGAATTTGGTCTATTTTGAAAACAAAAGATGCATTCATCAAATAAACTGTCATTTGTAAATTGTACGACGCATGCTTTTATACCAAAAAGAAGTTTGAAAAAGTTAACATCGCTGATGATTATCCACTTCAATTGTTCTCATACTATGTTCATATTTAATTGATATAATGTCTTCTCACTCAATTCCTTCTAGACAACTAGTTTTAGAACAATTAAACATACTTTTCAAATTTGATTTGCAACTTTATAAACATGAAGAGCTCAATTCGATTACAAAGTGTCATCACTTTATAAGTTCACAATATCAAAATACACATTGACTCAAAATAGCTATATCTCAAACAATATTAAAAAGAATATATTTTGAGAAATTTTGATGTTGATATTACCATCTTAAAACTGATGAAACTTTGTATATGAGATAATCTAATTGAAGCCTTCATGTTTAGAAAATTGCAAATCAATGTTGAGAAGTATGGTTTATTGCTAAAATTTTTCGTCCAGAATTTCTGCATAAAAACATAGTATGATGACATTTGGAGAAGATCATCTACGAATGTTCGTACATTGAAATCCAGTGCTTTGAAATGCTTCAATATGTAACTATTTGCAGATACTTTTAAGTACAAAATATAACCTATTTTAAACTAGATTTTTTGCTTAAATTTTTACATGTGATTCGCATCCACACTAGGGACCTGGGGGAACAACTTTTTTTGGTTCCCGTTTCCGTATTGAAAATTTTTGTTCCCGTTCCCGTTCCCATAACAAAAATGTTCGTTCCCGATCCCGTGCTCCCGTTCCCGTAATGCTTTGAGAACAGCTACAATGATATCATTATTCACATTCATCGCAACTACTCCTACTTCATACTAGCTTTTAGGGACCTCATGTTTCTCACAATATAAGATTTCGTATTTTAAAACTAAATCTCTGACTTGAAGCTCATAAAACTATTGAAACTTGAAAGCTGAAATTTCAGTTGAAAGTTGAAATTTCAATTGAATTCAGGTTTGAAGTTCGACATATATGTAATCTTGATGAACCCAGCTTCGATATCGACGACGATGTTGGTAAAGAATATCGTGGTTCTCATAATCTATGTTTGAATGCACTTATTTGATTTTGTTGATTGATATTTGTTATCTTTTCAATTATATTTAAAGTAGTTTCTGGAAATTAAATACTGTAACATAAACAGATTTTAATGCAAACAGAAATCGAACATAAGGTTTGCCGGGAACAGCAACTTTTTACTACGATTCCCGTTCCCGCATTTCCGTTCCTGAGGTCGCACGAGAATTCTCGTTCCCGATTCCCGCGGGAAATGGGACGGGAAAACACGGGAAAAAGTCGTTTCCGCAGAACCCTAATCCACACACGTATATCCTATGCACTTAATATTTATAAATGTACGAAAAAATTCCGATTTCATTTTTATTGATCTATTAGAGATTGAAAATCATATTAAGTGTAGAATACATGTGTGAAAAGAACATAGCGTTTGAAACAATGATTAGATTGTATAGATTTTCAGTGCGGGTGTATGTTTGCTACCAGTTTAGACACTACAATGGATGTTCTATTCAAACAAGCATATAATCTTCGTTCAATTCGAATTAGCTGCAATAATTCGGAGAGAATGAAGCTGATAACTATCGATGCTATCTACTTGAAACTGTCACAACATATCACACGTCTCGACATTAATATCACGTATGTGGAAGACACAACACTGATACTAAAGCGAGCAAAATATTTATCAAATGTTACATTTCGATGTTGTGATAAAGATGATTTTGAAAACTAGATCATTGAATAGTTCTTACAAATAGAAAGAAATATTGTAGGTGAAGTGCACTCTAGTGAGTGCAGTGGTAATGTCGATGACTCGCAAAACTCGATACAATTTTAGCTTGGTAAAAGAATGCATAAGAAAATCAAACATATCAGCTAGTCTCAAACATTTCAAAAGAATGCGTTACTATCAGTAGTCATGATTTATTACCTTAAATGAATTCGTCAGACATGTTTAGAAATAGTGTGGGTAAAAATAAAACAGGCATCCACATTTACACTCACACTGACTTAAGTCAACACATATTATTTATTACATAATTGGATTGAATTCACTTCGCGGATTTCATATTATCTACTGTCGAACACGCATCGAAATGAAAGAAAAATACAAGCCCATTCTCATTCTAATAGAAGACGCGAAAAATTGCAGAGTTAAACAACAGATCAGAAGACGAAAATATACGAATATGTAAACAGAAACATATACATCTATTCATACGTTATTTATTTCATGCTACGTCAAAATCTTTAACAAAGAATGAATTCATCAAACAGTATAAACTAGAAGAATACGATAAGAAATATTGATAGCAGTTATCACGCAAACAATATTTAAAGAAGATTGAGAAAACAAAAGAGCTTAGAAATTTCAAAAAATACAATGCTTTCAAAACATAGGAATTGTCATTTCTTTAAAATGCTTGAATTCATATAATTTTCCACCTATTTTAAGCAGTTTAATCATTTACATTTGCTTGAAAGCTCAGCAAAATGTCGCTCACAACGTGATAATTATCATCTAGGTAAGAAAGTGTTGGAAATGAATCATATTGTAGATTATTCATAGTAGTTATTCTTAATAGTATGAAATTGACTACATGTCGAAAGAATATTTTTATTTACCACATTTTTTATCCTGACGTCTCATTTCATTCTGTTTTTCATTGCTGCATATCTTCTTGAAATATGTCTATCAGTTGATGATCTTTTTTCTTCAATTACGCTCTTGTAGAGACATTACACATTTTGTGTAGGTCTGAAGTTTCAGTTTCACTCTCAATCAGTGAAAGATTCAGAACAAATCTAGTTATGATCCTTGAGACCGATCAATATGGCCATTACATTCTCTAAAATAATCTGTTCTAAATATTTCCCTCACTGGAGAAATTGAAGAAATATATGACAACAGTTTTTCTTCTATAGTTTATTGCATATAAACAAAGCTTGACTCGAAGAATACATTTTCAATTATTAATGTCAATAAAAAGAGTTTTTCAATTAATTGCGTTAATGACGACAAAATCGAACCTTGAATAAAATATCTTTTAATTCTTTACGAAATGTTTTTCATACAAGTATATTGATGTAACAGCCGATACAATTTTCTACATAGAATATAAAATATGTCAATTGGTAAATGGATTGTTCGATTGAAAGTTGATCATGACTTTTCTCCTGATATTTTGTGATTTCACTGTAGATAGACATGATTTGAACTGGACATTTACAAATGATATAAACCAATATATCCACAAGTAACATTCGAATCAGTTGATGATCGTTCGATTGAAGACTATTAGGTTTACCACCTACTACATTTCCAGTAGTAGCAGCTGTTCCAGTAGGTTGAACTGGTCGACGAAGCCGACGAACATTCTTTATTGACTATAGCCCAAATATAGTCATTAATGATATAACAAGAATTCCACTGATTCCAACAAAGTATACAGTCATAAATGTTGTGTAGGCACCTGATCGATAATAACAAACTGAATAAAATGGTCCAAAATGTAGAATTTGGATGTAGACAAATATATGCGTATGAACTACGGCCCAAAATAAACTGATAGTAATTAGAGATGTGATAACTAAACGACGTGTACTACGCAATCGTGTAGCAGCATTTGGTGAAGTGATCATGATTCGATCGATTGATGCCAAGATAAAATAAGATGATTTCCAGCAAGATAAAACAATTGAAATATAATAAAGAAATCGACAGAATACAAGATTGGTTGCACCAGGATTAACACCGTAGCCTGTTGTAATGATAGTAATATTGAAAGCCCAATAAAAGTAGAATAAATTAAGAATGTTGATGGCTATAAGATAAATTGTACACGGATTTTTTCGCAAACTTTCCTTGAAAAATACCGATAAATTTAATACACAACTAATAGTACTAGTGACCATAAGTATCATACAACCATATCGAGATAGATATCGAATGAAGAAATAGAAATTTGCTGCTGATGACATTTACACTTGATGCTACCGGTGAGAAAAGAGAAATGAAAGAGAATAAAGACGAAGAAGTTCCGTATGTCGTATGCATCAATGAACAAAGACCATGCATAACTGATGAATGAAATTATGAATATGAACTAATAATAATTAGGGAAATGTTTCATAAATGAAGAAAAAAATTCTATAAAGATAAGTTTTGAACTATGAGCAGAGATGAAGCGTTGATTAATTAGTATTTGAAGCGAATATTAGTCCAATATTGCAAGCTGCATGACCTTCTCTTCTGCATTCTGAAGAAAGTTCTCGTTACTCTGTCTTTCACCCTATTTTCTGATTTTCAAGATGAATATCGATGTTGAAGACATATTCATCGAAAAAAAAGAAACATTGACTTCATTGTTCTTGTAATCAAGTGTCAGTCGACCTTGCATCTAGTGAATTGTAAATTATTCGAAACGCTTTATTTTTATATAGGGGTAGGTGTGGGGTGTGGGTGTGGGTGTGTAAAAAGCATTCATGCATCCACATCCACAGTTACTCGCACTCGCACCCACCCACACCCACACCCACACCCCTGTTAGTTACTGGTGGTTTTCATAATGCTAGTAGAATAACAAACAGTGTAGAACTATATTGATTATCAGAAACAAATAAATTTAAAACTATGTTTTGACCTTTTATACATTTAATTTCGCTTTCAGAACCAATTGAAAACAAAACTGTCTTATTGTATATAGTTTAGTGAAAGGAATTGATGAAGGCAGTGATGAGGAAACTCTCAAAGATTTGAAACAGAGTAAATTGCTTTTGTTTTGGGAATATAATTTTTTAGTATTTATTGCATTTTTGTGTTCTACAACACAAAAAAGTTGATAGCAATAGAACTTCACCTTCAAAAAAAGTAATTTTCCGAACAAATTACAAACCTACTGAGCTCTTATTTTGTGGGCAAGGTAACACAAGTCCATCTTATACGCAACCAAATGATATTCACATTCTATCGAATTCAATCATTTCTCATAACAGTGAAAACGATGATTGTAATGCATGAAATGAAATTATCTGTATTGTAAAAGTGCTTTTTTTCCTTCAACTGTATATATTGAAAATTGATTTTATAATAAACATTCAGCGACGAAGTAAAATATATTTTAATGCACAGATCTTATATGAAATCTATGCTAATAATTAGCCTAGATGGTCTGAATACCGAAGAGTATTCCTTCGTTTTGAACACAGTTGCTTTCGTAATTTTTTTCTAATGGGTTTCTCTGCAGTCGCCTGTTCCTACAATTTTTATACATTCAGAGTATAAGTTATTTTAAATTTGTACGAATTTCATGGAAGAACTCAATTGCTTGTTAATGAAAAGAAGTTTGTCTAGGATATGTTTAGTAATTTCCGTCATATTTCTGTTTATATATATATAGGGCGATTAAAAGGTTTTGAGAACCAGTAATATTCCTTCAATAAGAAGTATAATACGTTTATTTGTCTACAGCAAAGATTTGAAGACAACATAACAATGTTTGACAGTAAATTTGATTTACTTTTGAATAATCTTTTTGTATTCATCAACATCTCTTAAACCGATAGCTCAGCTATTGATTAGTTAAATTTATTAAATTTATGTAGATATCTAATCTATATTTTAAAATAGTTGAATAAGACTACACAATAACTGAGATATCGGCTTGTCGTATGTTGATAAATATAAAAAGATTATTCAAAAGTGAACCGAGTTCGATATCAAATATTCTTATAACGTTTTCTAACATTTGCTATAGACAAATAAATATAATGTACCTTTTATTGAAGGAATATTACTAGTTCATAGAACTTTTTGATCGTCCTATGCAAAATATTTTATCGTT
The DNA here is from genome assembly GCA_905329745.1 of Rotaria sp. Silwood2. Taxonomy (NCBI): domain Eukaryota; kingdom Metazoa; phylum Rotifera; class Eurotatoria; order Philodinida; family Philodinidae; genus Rotaria; species Rotaria sp. Silwood2. The sequence continues at coordinate 43,204 of CAJNSZ010000812.1, read as the reverse complement.
TTCTTGTGGTATGCATTCTTTTACGTGTTATCTCTAATTGATTGAAAAAACCAATAAACGTAAATTCATTTCGGTCTGAACGATATTTTTGTAGAATAGAACTTTTTTTTTGTTAAATCAGAGATTCCAATTCTATACTACTTCAAATAAGATGAAACTGATTTTAAACTTCAATTTATCTGTTTATTATATTTATCACAAAGCTTTAAGTAAGTAGCCTCTAACAAAACTCATGAAAAGAACATAATCAAATCAATAAAACAGAAGAATAATGATGGAAAAAGAATATTTATGATCTATGCAAAAATAATTAAAATTCCTATTTGTGATCCTTAACACGACGAACACCAATACGTGTTGTTATTGCTGTAGCTAAAGCAGCAAATGCCCACAACCAAAAACCAAGTGGAGGTAATGATAACCATTTTCGACTAACTTTTGCAAGTGATTCTAAATTAGCTGTTTTTTCGGATTATAAGGTGGATTACGTTTAGAAACAAGAAATTCCGACCATGTAGATGAATAAGCAACTGCACGCATATGACTAAATGTATCAAATGAATATTTACCATGATAATTTCCAAGACCACTTTCACCAACACCACCAAATGGTAAGCATGGTGGAGCTATTTGGAAGATAACATCATTAACACAAGTTGAACCAGAACTTGTTGAATTGATAACATTCTTAGCTAAATTTTTATTTGCTGTAAATATATAGAGAGCTAATGGTTTTGGTCGACTATTAATAAATTCAACAGCTTCGAGTTCATTATTAACTGTTATTATTGGAAGAAGTGGTCCGAAGATTTCTTCTTGCATGACTTTATCGGTTCCATTTACATTTGTCCTAACAAATAAGTAAAAACAATATAATAGATATGAACACAAAAATATAGTATTTTTTCTTTTTTACATAATTGTTGGTGCAATATAATTTTGATTAGCGTCTGTTTGTCCACCATGAAAAACTTTTGTTGTATCAATTAATTTTTTTACACGTTCAAAATGTCGCCCATTAATAATACGACAATACGAATCTGAATTAATTGGGTTATCAGTATAGAATGATTGCCAAGCTTTGACTATTTCCGGTATAAGACGGTTTTCCGTTGTTTTTGAACATAAAATATAATCAGGTGCTAAACTAAAATAAAATAAAGCCCACAAAACTCTTAACATTCATTTTAATTACAAAAATACTTTACCATGTTTGTCCACAATTAATAGTTTTGCCCCATGCAATACGTGTAGCAGTAACCTCTATATTGGCATCATCAGCAACATAAACAGGACATTTACCGCCACATTCAAGTACTACGGGTATCATTTTTTCTGCAGCTGCTTTCATTACAATTTTACCAACCATTGTTGAACCAGTATAAAAAACATGATCAATATCACCTTTAAGTAATGCTTGAGTTTGATCAACAGCACCGAGTACAACACGAACACAAGATGGATCAAGATAATGTTCAACCATTTTTGCAACAATCGCAGCTGAATTAGGTGCTAATTCAGATGGTTTAATAATAGCACAATTACCAGCAGCTAATGCACCAATTAATGGTGATAATGTTAATAAAAATGGATAATTCCATGCTCCAATAATTAAACAAATACCATATGGTTCAGGATGAACACATTTATCCATAGTAGCATATGCTAATGAATCTGAATGATATTCATCACGTGCCCATTGATCAATATGATTAAGTGTATGAATACATTCATTACGAATCTATGGAAACAAAAAAGCATATATCGGGTGTCCCGAAATGTTTGCATATATTTTGATATAGATAAATGATAAGAACCTTCAATCGTTTTTTTTAAAGATGTGTCATGAAAAGACCATTTTAACCAGTGCAACAAATTAAATGGCCACGCTTAGCATATCAATTTTTAAACGCTTAATAAGGTACATTAAAAAATCAAAATATAAACACAAGATGCGCCATGTAGAGCTCCGCAATTTACATGAAATCACTTAATATATAGTTGCAATTTTTGGTTTCAAAGTGGACAAAGTTATAAGAGATCAACTTTCGAAAATTTTTGAATTCCGCATCTTTTTCTTCGATAACAAAACTTCTACGTATGTGAGTTGTTATTACGTTCTGTGCGACTTCAGAAAAGAAATTTGCCGTCTACCGACAAGTGATTTTCTTCACAAAATAGAACTTTGGTCGCTCAAACTTTTACATTTTGAAAAAAAAAAGTACAACTATAAATTAATTGACCTGATATAAATTATAGAGTGTTTCACGGGGTATCTTTAAAAAAAATTAAGGTTTTTACCATTTATCTATGCTAACATACATGCAAAATAAAAAGTGTGCACACATTTTAAGAAATTCGATATATTTTATAATTTCAAGACAAACTTACAACACCACAATCATATAAAAGTGTTTCTGCATTTGGTCGATGAAAGTCAGCATGTGCTGCTGAAGCAAGCACTTCTTTTTGTTCATCACACATTTTATATAATTGTTCAATTTGTTTTTTACGCCATGCAATGGATTTTGTTTTACCAAATTTAAATGACGTACGAAGATCTTGAAAGATGCTTGGTATACTATCTAATGATGTTTCAGCCATTGTTAATGATGTCTAAAGTCCAAAAACAAAAACAAAGATACTCTTTCGGTCTACCAGGTAAAGTAGAACGACTTGACCATAATCACCCCCTTTCCCTCAACAGCAATTCTCTCTCAAAAAGAAAAAAAGTTTTGCTGCTATCTTCATGAGTGAAGATTTTAGTTTATGACGTTATTGCATGTAGTTAAACACAAGTTGTAGAAATAAGCAAAAGAGGTCGCACACGATTGATAAAAGAAATTTTCAGATCTTGAAGACTGTCAGTGTGAATATGAGTCGATTATGGATGTTGGTCTGGATACTTTCTTTATCTTAATCAGCACATCCGCTCTCTACCCTTGGATTAGCAACAATGGCTTAGCGAATACCTCATTAGGTCAGTGTATGACAGGTTTCTGTGAAAACGTTTGTTTTTTAGAACTAAATCAAATGAAAAAAAAGCAGATATTGATTCTGAAATTCATAGTATGTAAAAATGTTTTCAATTTGTAGTGTCATTGTCGCGCAGTGGAACCGAAGGACAAACTGAATATCATCCTTAAAACATCATGAAGGACGTAATCAAGTGTGTTCAAATACATTCTCCATAATCAAGTTCGAGTAAATCTGTTAAAATCAAGATTTTAGAAGTACTAATAGTACAAGAAGGAAGAAGAAACAATAATTCGAATTATTGATGTTCTTCGTACATTTTCAAGTATTTATATCGCACTAGTGTCGTGTAAAAATCGAATCTGCATACAGCTTAAAAAGCACTAGAAAAAATATTTGATAAAAAGATAAGAATGCAGAATGAAAATTAAAAAAAACAGAGAAAAACAGCAAGCATTTTCTCTTTCTGAGACCTAAACCACAACATGACTAATATCGACGAATACACGTATGAAGTAATCAATAATAAAAACGATGCATATCTCTGTGTTCGACTCATCGCCGAAGAGTTTACTTCAAGGAATCTTTTAACTATATTCGATAAAATATCACCAGAACGATTTTTTGAGTTGGTGTCATGGCCATGGATGATAGAGGCTTTCGATCAACGACTATCATTTCTTGCACGACATCGTTCTTCAGGTGAAATCGTTGCAGCAATTATAACGATGGATCTATATGTAATCCACAAGAATTATCCATACGATGTTTCTACTCCACCAGCAGTCATGTCAATAGAGGATTTAAGCGATGAAATGGATGAAATCTTCATTCGCCAAGATTTTGGTAAAGAACTAAAAGCGAACATAGTTTTATACATTCTGATGGGGGCAACTTGAGTTGAACATTCGGGCAAAGATGTGGCAAGTCGATTACGAAGAGTCATATGCAATCATGCACGAAATACAAAAGGATTTCAATACGCAATTATACAGTCAACAAACCAAGTGACACGCCATATATATGTCGATAAAATGGGTGGACAAGAGTTAAGAATTGCCAATCCAAGGACATAGATATGGCAAAAGAATGGCGATGGATTATCCTATCCATACAAGGGTGAACCTATATCGATTATTCTAATCAAGCTAACACCATATTGAGATTAGTAATTCCTTTTCTTGGAATGATTGTGTGCAAATAAAACTATTCAGCTAGCATAGAAGAATTTTTCTCATGCTTATTTAAATGAGTGGGTATGATATAGCTATTTTTCAGGCATTCGACGTGAACAAAAAAATCAAGTAAAATCAAAGGATTCGCGATATTAAGCTTCAGTGATCAGCATATTGAAGCCCATTATGTTTTGAAACGATTGATAAACTGTAGAGAAGAAAATATGANTACTGATTTTATCGGCCTTGGATGTTCTTCGTCTAAACAAGGAAGAACTAAAAATGAAGATAGTCGTAGTACTTTGAATGATATTAATATATCTTTTTTGACTAATGTTGTTATGTTTTCATCTCACTTGATCATTCGAGTGTTATAACTGGAAAGTGATTCGCTCATCTTTCTGTCCTACAAGTGATATAAATCTATGTGACAGATATTACGCTTTATTTCTCTATTTACTAATGTTAAAAATTAAGTTTTGATAAATCGAAAAAAAAATATCGGAGTCGAACTTGTAATTGACTCCGACTCTGACGGAGTCGGAATCGGGTTTCGGAGTCCTCCGCAGGTCTCTACAAATGAGTGTTCTAAGGGTCATCAGATCTATCTATGAACAAAATTTTAGGTTGAAACTTCGTTATTTGCTGATTCGACAAATATCAAAAATGGGTCGAAAGTTAAGTGAAACGGTTATAATTCGGTTTCGAAGGGCACATGAAAACAGATTCTTGTAGGTTTTTGCTTGTCTAACCGAGACTGCCTTGTAAACTAACTATGAACTCAGACTACAGGTGACACATTGAGTAGTTGTCTCATAAGTTCATCTTTGGAATCTATTTCATTCTATCTGACTTCGTGGCGCTTCAAAATTGAATATTTTTTATTTATGATTTATAACATAGAGACCTTCTCTAAACTCCTAATAACTATTTATCGATTCATAAAGATATTGCAATACATTATCGAGTAATATTGAGAACAACTATACTTCTCTCTTTTCTTTAGCAATAAAGTTTATGTAAATAATTCTCTGATAAGAACGAATCGATTGAAGCCTAACAAGATACTTATAATTTTTTTTAGTTGTATCATTGAGTTAAGAATATTGCATTTATCACATCGACGAAGGGTAAGAATGTAGGTTCTCCAATTGTAGAAGTTCCATGAAATCTTCAATAAATTCTAGATATCAAAATCAAGTAGCTTTCGAAAAATTATGAATCGTTTGTCATCCCTAGATCAATCAGTTCTTATGAGAATGCTTTCTCAAAAAGATTAACTGTTGTATTTATATAATATTTCCCCTGCCTGATTATAATCATCCTATTTATTGAAATCAATCATGGAAACAACAAGAATACAAGCATAACGATCAAAATAAAATTATTCTTGTTTCTTCATATTGACATTTTTGATTTTATACCTTTGCCATTCCTCTTATTATTATTTCAAGTTTGCTACAAAAATAATCAGCATCCTCTTTTGAAAAACACATTGGTCTAAATAATAAAAAAAAATAGAAGATTTTCTTTTGATGAACTGTAAGAAAAACAAAAAACAATATTTACGATTTAAACTTAATCACGTTATTATCAGGTCCATCAAGTGAAACAATTACAAAATGTTCACGAAATCTAAAAAGAAATCAAACTTATCAAATAAGAGTCTTTCTTTCTTTCGAAAACAGTGAAATCATTACTTCTGTCTAATTTCTTTTGCTTCTTCAATGCCTGGTTCACGTTTTTCTCGATTACGCACAATTTCAATTCCAAGAAAAAGTCCTCGACCACGTACATCACCAATCATTTCATATTTTTTTCCAAGTTCTTTTAATTGATTTAAAAAATAAAGACCAACTTCATAAGCATTTTCTTGTAAATGTTCTTTTTCAATAATATCAAGAACAGCAATAGCAGCTCGACAACTAACAGGATTTCCACCATAGGTATTAAAATATTCAATACCATCAATAGTAAATTTATTTGTAATATCTTTACGAGTTACTAAAGCGGCAACTGGAAATCCATTACCCATTGATTTACCCAATGTAACAAAATCAGGAACAATATCTAATTAATAAAAAGATCGAGAGAAATATTTACTTAAGCTTTCAATTAACCTTCTTCATAAGATTGAAATGACCAGAAATGTGTACCACATCGACCAAAACCTGCTTGTACTTCATCAGCAAGACAAAAAATACCTTTTGATTGAAGATAACTAATGATTAAAAGAAAATTCATATTTAGAAAGTGAAGAATATATTTGATTTACTTAAATGTTTTCTTAAGATATCCTTTCGGGTAAATAATTTGTCCACCACATGATTGTAATGTTTCAAGAAAAAATATTGCTATACGACGTCCACGTGATTCAGCTTCTTCAACAATTCGACGAACTTCATCAACATATAACTGACATAATTTAGCTTCATCATTATTATAATCAATATCACGAAATTTTCCTCGATAAACATCAGGTGTTGGAACCTAAGATAAAATTGTTATTATTACTATCTTTCCTGATTATAATAGATCTTCAAGTGAAAAGCGCTCAAAAAATAATCAAAATCTCGCTTCATAGTTTGTGTCTTTGCCTCAAATCTTAATGATTAAACAATAAAAAACTCGAGAAAATCAGACGATACACTAGATAAAACAGTTGGTAACTGGTAAAATTTCCATCTCCAGTAGGATATTTTTTTACTTATCATATCGATTATTTCAATTTTCATAAGTACTCACAACATGAACATGTTCGGGCATTTTCGATTGGTTCGTCATTTTCTTATACATATAAGTAGATAATTCGACAACACTTATTAAATGACCATGATAGGCACTGAATACAAAATCTATTTCTTTATAAATAGTTTTTATTTTGCTTAACTTACTTATCAAGTACAAGAATATCATAATTTCCTGTATATTCTCTAGCTAAACGAATTGCTAAGTCATTTGCCTCAGATCTAAACATAGAAAACGAAATACATTTAGAAATTAAAAAAAACGAAGAACATAAACATTGAATTTATTTTACGCTGAATTTGTATAAAAAACTTGTTCAAGACCTTTTGGTAAGGTTTTAGAAATTTTTTCAGCAAGAATAACAGTATTATCATGTAAATAACGATTATTTGTTGCACATGCACCCATTTGTCTATAGATTTGTTTATTAACATATGGATGACAATGACCAACTGAAATTGAAAAAAATTGATATAAAAAAATACAAAAAAAAAAAAACAACACTGATTTGACGACATACCATGTGCAACATTATTAATACAATCTAAATATTTATTGCCTAATTCATCATACATATATGTTCCTTGACAACGAACAATTTTAAGTGGATTTTCTCGATAAAAAAGTTCCATGCAAGTTCTATTGATAAAAATTAATTATAAACGAAAAATTTAAACTAAACTTACGGAATATAAATTTCACGTAGTTTCAAGGTTTTGTCTCTGGAATAGTATTCCTTGGTATCACATTCAGATTCATCATCATTGTTATCCGTTACTTCAGTATGACGATCATTTACCATAGAAGAAGGCATTTTTGTTTTAATTAGATAATCTTAAATGATATTATATGTTCTCTATTATTCTTCAATAAAAGTCACTTATTTTGTAATAATAGATATGATGTAATCAACTTCTTATCACTAAAATGTATAATCATACGATCGAGATCTATTTTAATTTGAGAAAAATTTTAGCATCATAATAAAGTTCTTATACTCTACAATAATTTTCATTATTACTGAAATTAAAAATCAATTAAACAAGTATACAGTTAATGTTATATATAGAAATAGCGGAATCAAAAAAAAAATATAGAAGCAGTGAATTTGATCCCTACTCGAACGGAGATAAAAACGCTATAACGTTGCCTTATAATGCGCTTCTTTCGCAAACAGAAGAAAAAAAACGCTTTATAACTAATTTGCATGACATGATGCAGAAGGTAACGTGTTAAAAGGGGGTTGGCCTTAACACATTTATCGGAAAAAAAAATATATGAGTAAGTTTAGTCGACCGTCGAAACGCATTTATAAGGACACTTATCGAATAGCAAAAATGTACTTCAATGTGGAGAGCACACATTAGATTCTAGGGAAATTTGGCATATGGCATGTATGATATTGTAAATTTGATTGCATTAAATGAAAAGATATCGTTTTAATGTGTTGAATATTATGATAATTGTTTTTATAGATTGATGTTTTCTTTAACGATGACAAAAGAGAAAAATCAACATTGTAGCTGATCAATCTAAATAAATCATGTCGAATATGGAACAAATTCAAGAACAAAATAATTTTGACATTCACAATTATAAAATACGATTTTTAGAAACGACTTGACAGAAAACACAGATTTTTTTAATCTCTAATTTTCAAAATATCAAAAACTATTGTTTATTCAAACAACACATCTGTCGATAAAAATAGTGATTCATTTCGTATTATATCACATATTTCCTTTTGACGTAAAAATATGTTGACATAGTTAACAGACCTGGATCATATCTACTGAAAGTATGGAATCCCCAATAGTTTTTAAAACTTTAGAATCTAAATATTTATTGCTTAATTCATCATACATGAAAGTTCCTTGACAACGAACAATTTTAAGTAGATTTTCTCGAAAAAACAGTTACGTACAAGTTCTGTTGATAAAAACTAATCGCAAACAAAAAACTAAACTAAACTTACGGAATATAAATTCCATGTAATGCCATTGTTTTATCTTTGAAATAGTATTCTTCCCAGTCATATTCAAATTCATCATGATTATTATCTATCATTTCAGTATGATGACCATTTACAAGAGATGAAGTCATTTTTTTTTAATTATATAATCTTATGGGGCTTTCATAAAGGACGTTCAACACAACGGGGTAGCCCAAACTAGTTTTATCTGTAATGTACTTAAAAAAAACATATTGTGATCATGATCGCCCACTCTTCTTAAACTTCTAGATGTGCCACTAGCCAAAATTGGACAAAGTGTTTTGAAGCCTTTTGTAGAAATGTTTCAAAAGCGAATGTCGAGAAGGCGAAGGGATGGTCGGTCATAAAAAGCAATTTTTGATCGAACTTTCTTGATGAATGACCTGCTAAATGACATTATATGTTTTCTTTTATTTAAATAAGCCAAAGAACCACAAGATGATTAGGAAGAAATCGAAAAAATAATTGAAAAAAGAAGAAAATGACAATTGATTTATTATATTAATAAAGTAGATTTAGCCTTTGTAGTGCTGCCTCTTTTTCTATTCTCACCTATCGGAACTGTCTTTGCTGCTGGTGATAGTTTTACATTATTTCAAACGAATAATCATACTTCTACATACCCTTTTTTCATACCAATTTGAAGACTACTGAAGATAAATTGAAAATCTTTTGTTTTTTTCATTTAAGCATATTGCTAAACCAAATGGATGAAATACTTTATTCAAATCAGGTGTTATAATAGCTAATACTGAAAAACCTTGCCATATACTAATTTATCAGTAGTATTAGCATGACACAAATGCTCGAAGAGAATTAGTTTCAGTTTCTTCCCGTGTCGAAAAAACCGGATCATTTTTAGCGGTAAACCGCGGTATTTGTTAAAACCGAGGGTTTGCCGCAGTTCACCATCAAAAGTTTCATAAACGGTTACTCTATCAACATCTGCATGATATAGTAGATAAATATCTGCTCCGACACGGAGGACCACGACTTTTGTTTTTTTTTGTATCCTCTATATAGCTTCTGTAATATTTTGTCTATTGATTTTCAATGGACGCTTCTAGTTTGTCAGTATTATCAAATGCATCTTTTTTAATCCATCATTTTGATTCGTTTTTTAGAGTCTTTTTATTCCCATGTATTTCATGATCTTCTTCCAGCACCTTTCCATCTGCACCTATAGCTTTTATATTGAGAAACTTGTACCACTTCCATAATTACAACTACGTAAAATTTTGTGAACGCGAAGTATGTTTTTTTTATTTGAAAAACACTAAATATTTATACACGGGGATGCATAAAGACAACAACCAGGGAAGAAGTCGAAGATCTTCTTTCCCTTGGTTTCAGAAGAAGAAGAAGAAATAAAACAATGATTCTTCTTATGCACAAAATGCATGGGTTCAAAGCAGAACGAGAACCTACGTAGAACAGCTGAAGAGAAAGGAAGAGAAGAGCGAAAGCGATTCATTCTCTGGACATTTTAATTTTTATATTGATCCTTTTGTACAGTGCTGTGAAAAATTATAGAATCACCATTCGACTTTGACTTCTCTCAAATGTTACCCTTCACTAATATCATTTCGTTTCGAGTTCACTACCAATATATAGATTTATGCGTGCTCTTTCAATATTTATTGCAATAAATATTGAAAGAGTACATGTGAATCTATATATAAATAATGAATTTGAAACGAAAAGTGATATTAGTGAAGAATAAAATTCGAGCGAAGTCAAAGTCAAAAGATGACTATAACTTTTCACAGCACTGTATAATCGATCTCTAACGAATTATATTTACTGATTTTAAGATCTATTTATAAACCGAATTAATCAATATCAAGCCATTTAAATAATTTACTGATCCATTATTAACACATTCGAGTCGATTCGATGTTCTTAACAAATAGCTTTAATAGATTCATTTTCATGTGGATTCATTTTTCGATAAGTGCACTCGTTGGTCTTTTCAGTAAGTACTGCAAGTTGTTTTTTCTTTTTCTTTCCTGTATCATTACATAGGTTGTCCTCTTTCACGTCGAAATCAATAATTACCCAAGTCTATTTCTCTCTTTCTAATATGTATTGTACAATAATTTGGTGACAAAGCAATAGGTCATTAAGTAAGAAATATTGAGTATAGAACTACTACAAATAACACAGCAGATTTTTATGAAAAAAAATGTTTATTTGTTTATTCAAGTTTTCGATAAGATAAGTTTGTCATCTTCAGAAAAAAAATAACAAAAAGTGAGCTACATTGTTTCTATATACAGCAACTACAGATTGATAAAACAAGAGCTAATCACAAGAGCAAAAGAAAATTATGTTGTATGCAGTAATTTTATACCCAATATTTCGTATTTAATTACCTACTGCTTTATCTTCAATGTGTTTTTCATTTATTCGCTCCACGTATGGCGATGTGATATTCTTAACAATCAGAAAAATTGAGAAACTCTCTATTAAACTACAAAAATCAAAATGTGATCTTGAACTTTTGGGCTGATGCATTATCTATTGTTTAACACCCGCATTTCTAAAAACTGTATGATGGAAAACATGAATTAAATATATAAACGAATATTCAGCTTTTAAATATTGCTGTCTTCAAATAGTGCATAAAAATCGACATAAAGACAGCATTAAATATGCACTTGAAACTAAGAAATTAATAAATCATTTAGAATCAAAACTAACTCGTTCCGATTTTCAACAACTATAAAAATACTTATATCCAAGATCGAGAACAGAACGAGAAAAACTACCGGTGCACATCAAGAAAGCTAATTAAAATAAAACATGGATCTGTTGATAATGATTAGTTTTTATTTTGTTGGAAACTTATGAAGAATCTAATGGTCTTCGATTTTTGAGAAACAATCATGATGTTGTAATGTGTTGTGCTGATAAAAGTGATTTAATTGTCATGTTCGATAAAAAAAAGATTATATTGAAAAGATGGAACAAATTCTGAAACTTAAACAATTTAAACACATAAAACACTCATCAATAAATGAAAAATAAAAATGCCTAAATACCTGTTTTCCACAATTATACAAAGGAAATACAATTAGTAAGAAAATGTATTAGAACATGTACTTAATCTTCTCGTCTCGTGCAACCATGAATAGGCAATCAAAAACACATCAATTCTATTTTTCTCGAAGGCCAGATCATTTCATCTATTGACTCAAATAATTATAATCTCTCTAAATATATATGTCAACTAATTAAAAACCATCACCTATCGAATTTATTTTCTTACATACGTGATTGATTCGATTTTTATTTGCCAATAATTAAAACAGTTATTAGAAATTACTGTATACAATGTATCTTTTCACTTTCTTAACAAACCATATATACAAATTGATGACGTAGTTATGAACTCTCCTTTAGGTCCTGTCTTAGCAGATTTATTTATATCACACGTTAAGCAAAAACCTGGATAGATTCTCAAACAACAGACCATTAATGTGGGTTCGATGCGTAGATGACATATTTTGCATATTTAATAAACACCAAAATATTAATGATTTTCAAAATTAGAATAAATAAATGGCATTTTAGTATTAAATTCACAGCCGAACAATAATACGATGAAAAGCTGACCTTTGTAAATGTATTATAATAAGCCAAAATAACAATTGTAATAAATATGATACTACTATCAATAGAAAATTGACTAACACTAATCTTTATCTACTAAGCAAAAAAAACTACTGCTGTGAATATAAATTAAACCTAATTCGAACTCTAGTCATAGAAATTCTGATCATATACTAAATACATGAATTGAAAAATAAACAGTCTGAATTAATGAAAGACACCTTAATGACGAATGATTATCCGCAGCATATAATCAGAAGAGGCATACGTGAAGAAAAAGTTATCTAAAAAACAAGAGAAAACACAGAAAATGTTGCATAAAAACCCAAATATATTTCACTCTTGCTTATTATCATCAAGACTCCGCAGTATTAGGAAATGGAATTGAAAAACTATACCGGAAATTATTACTCTTTATACAAGTTTACGAATCATGGTAAAAAATATTTGCTCTTAACAGCGTCTTTATTCCTCTCCAAAAAAGGGATTTCACGAATCAAGAAATAAAACAATAATTTATAAAATCTCATACTGTGACTGTGATAACAGCTCCATTGATGAAACAAACTCAATCGTTACATATTGTCCAACATGATGATGAGAAAAAGGACTCATTTTACTTTCAACACTCAGAAATTCTATTCGTTGAATCGAACTGACGAAGAAGAGTCGTTAAGTAAAGCACATTGACTCACCAGACACAATGAAAATCTATAAATAATATAAAATTAAACTGAATATTTGTATTTTAAGAATCTACAAAATAATCTTAATTAAATATGCTTAAATAAATTATAAAAACATGCCTATGGGTAAGCCTATGGGTCGGTACAATGTTCTACGAACAATGATAATTAGGATTGTAGTATGACTTTTCTTTTATCCCTGTAATTAGGTCTTGTTCTGTCAATCAATAGTTGTTCTATATAGAGATTATGTAACTTACTTTTTTGTTGTTCTTCCTGACTATGATAAGTGTATCTTGTCGAAAGCTTGAATAAACACATAAATGTGGTTTTTTGTATAAAAATCTATTATGCTATTTGTAGCACGTCTATATTCAATATTACATAATGTTTTACGTAATAGAAACAAGCTAACGACACCAAGTTTGGATTTATTGAAAGCCAGGTTTTAGTCGATTAACTTTCCTCATAAATCACACAATTAGGGTGTCAAGATATACAAGGTCACGTATACGAATGAATGAATTTATCGGGAGATCTTTTCGGGTGCTATCGAATTGTAGTAGCTGACAGCTACTTTATCAGTATTTTTCTTGCAAAAAAACGAAAAAAATTCTCAATTAAAAATTGTGATTTTCAAAAACGATCTGATCAAATATACAGATTTTTTTTAATCGATAATCTTTACAATATCAAAAATTATTAATAGCATATTTCGGTGAGAAGTAGCTGATGACCAGTCAACTATAGACTGTCTCATTCTTCTATTTATGAACATATTGATCAGAGCAAACAATGCACTTTGTTTCTTTAGAATTCATTTCATTTGCCACGTTAAACTTGAAGTTATTAAGAAACTGCCAAAGGCCTTCTTACAGCTGATTTCGTTTCATTTTACGAAAGAATTCGTATTTTTGCTTAGTTAGTTCATGTTTGGAGAAGATACATTTGATGTTCATCGCTTGTCTAACGAAGACTTTGCACATAGACAGGCCTTAACGAAAAGAAATTATTGTTAAAGTTTCAGTTCGTTTTGTGTTTTCTATCCTAAAATGCGGCTATGATAAAGACACTTTTTTACACTACTCATGTACACTGGTAGATTACAATGTTCTTATTATAGTGCAAAAGACTGTATAGTAATCGTTCGCCATTGTTTTTTACTTTCTTGACTTTTCATTGAAATCGCTATTTTCTGTTGCACGGTTTTCGTTAAAATTTTAGAAAGCTGCATAGTCGTATATAATGAATTTTTTTCGATACTTCGATACGAAGTTTCGTTTTTTTCTCAATTCGTTCCACAAAAATGACGATTTTTGAGGTGAGAACTTCGTTTTTTTTTCGAGATATTGACGCAATAATGAAAACGAGCTCCAACAGCCAGAATGATTAAGTCTAATATTGCTGCCATTTTTCGAAGTTTTCGTTTTATCGATGATCGGCAATGAAAATTTAAAACAACCATGAAAGAGACAAATAAAAACTCAATAGCCCTGCTTTTGATTCTTCGATATTCATATACAGAATGTAATTCAGTTGTATTTAATACTGAAGAAAAAATAAACAGATAGAAGACAAAAATTCATTTTTTTCAAAAGCAAGAGTAAATATTTTATATTAGTACGTTATTATTTACATTCTTATCAAGATGTAGATAGTACATATTGACATAATTTGTAAATAGAAGAAAGTAAAACTTTTCTATCATTGAATCTCTGTTTATGTGCGTAAAATATTACAGACAGTTTCACAAAAACCATAGAGAACAACATGCTAATGTTATATACTCATTTTTCTAATGACCATAATTTGTAATCGATTTTTAATTCTTAAACAAATCTTAAGATATGCATATTGATATAAAGTTATATCATTACACTCTGACAAGGTTGCATTTTCTATTCAATATATCTGAGTGTATCTGATTGACTTATGAAAAAATTGTTGCAGATTTCTTTCGATTTTGATTACGAGATACTGTCAAAAGAAAATTTCAAAATATCTCTAGATTGTTAAGTGTGTCATAAATCTTCGTGACCCTTCCGTAGTCTATAGAATGCATTCAAGAGGATTTCATACATACGCACTAGAATTTAAAATGACTTAGATCTACCATTTCGATTTTTATATTCACATTAGACTATCTTAAAAGGTTGGTTTTTCTCATCAGAATCAAATAAAAACTAAACTGATTTTTGTTCTATATATTCCTTTGGGAATATAAGTATTTTTGACGTTCAAGTTGGAATGAACAAGCTAAATATTTTTTGCTTTCCTTTTTCTCTATTGAGAAATAAGATGAAACGTCGAATTCTCTAAAATATCTATTTAAATTGAAAAAAATGAACTATACTAAATATCATTAATTTTTGAATCATTTGAAAGAAAAATTGTCTAATGTTCATGATAATGTAACTTTTCTTTATTTAAACATGAAATAAAATACAGGGAGCTTTTTTAGAACAGTCATGCCCTGTCAACTATCAGTAATAGAATCATTGAATAAATATGCATTGAAAGGTCTTCTAGCTAGTCATTGTCTATCTTTAAAAGATGCTAATTATCTCAAACTATACAGAAACAAATATCAATCTGTGTACTCAATATGAAATGGACGTCATTGAGCAAGTACGCATCTTTTTGCTTCTTTGTCGTCGCTTGTCGTCTTCTCTATCGGTGAATGTTTCATTACTGGTATGCGCCGTTCTTCTCATGGAGTGCTTATTTGATAAGAATCTTTAAAAGAAACAAAGAAAAGAAAGTATACACAGGCAAAAATGAAGTAGAAAGCGTTGCCATGCTGCAAAAGTAAGAAACAAATTATTTGAAAAAAAAACAGGCCAACGGTGCATGGTGCAAATAAATTCTATCAACAACAGCATACTATTAACTTTAGGCAGAAAATATCGGCTTCAATTACTTGAGTGTGGTAAGTAAATTATTAGGAAGATTCACAAAGCAAAAGGAACTATTTTGAATGTTATACAATCAGCGTCAAGACACGGCGAATATTTAAAATAATCGATACAGATATAAAATTAAGACACGTGATTGACTTTATTCAAGCCGATCAGCTTGTTAATGTATGTTGGTTGCTGATCGCGTTTATTCACTATTTCATAGCTGTCTCATATAGCTTTGATGTTTTCATTCATCTCAATTCTATCCTGTTTTCTATATGTAACATGATTTGTTTCACTCTTTTGTTCCTCCACTCTATTCATTAAGTCCAGTTATTAAAGAGATAAGAAACGACAGTCTGTATAATGTAACTACGAATTTAATGAGATCATGTAAGAAAAGAAGACGAAAACAATGGTAAAATTTTGACTGTGGGTAAGAGTACTAGTACAACAGCTTCCGGTCAGTAAACAATTTTCACAGATGACGACCAGAAAATATCAATGAGAGAGCGATAAGTGACAATAAAGACAAAAGTTGCCAACCATAGTAAAATCTGTAACCGTAAGGCCAGAAAGCTTCGCTTTACTCAAAGATGTAACAGAGTCAAAGGAACAACCTTCACCACTGACAGTAATGTGAAATATTAAGATTCAATTACTTGGGTGTGGGTGTAGATGTGCGTTTAGTTTTAAATGAAGCTTCCATCTTCCCACATCCACAGCCACGCACACCCATATACAATTGAGTTAAGTCTTTGATATGTCGGACTTTGCTAACAGGAATGAAATAGATTAATTTTGATCATTGAATGAATTTCATTGTTTTTGTATATTTATTTACTGTCTATTTTCGATAAGTGTGAGCAGATAAACAAAATTTAGAATTTCCATCAGTTATGATGTTTCGAATGTCTAGCACAAAACAGCTAGACAAGGCCGATTTTTTATTTTGAAATTAGCCTATGAATCAAGCTTTATTCATGAACTAAAGCTTATAGCTCATGAGTGCTCTTCATAATAACATGCCAATTCAAACCAAAATATGATTCTCATCAAAACTTTTCTGATCACGAATTAAGCTGCGATGGGTCTATCCTTTTCAGATGGTTTTTCTATTGCTGATTTATGGCAGTTAAAACTTTAAAAAAAAATTAATTGTTCCATTTACCGATTTCCGATTCTGGAAAACTATCTTGAGAAATTTCGTTCATATTTTAAGCTCCGCACTGTTGTCGTAATCATCATAGATATACTTACGTTTTATAAATATTATTTCATAAATGTTCACAACGAGTTAATCAATTGCTTTAACGTTTCTGCTGAAAGCAATAATTATTCCACTAGAACTGTCAGCTTGATCTTAGAAGAGTAATCGAATCATCTTTGAAAATTGTGTACATGACTTTTTTTCTGCTTTCGATAATGACTTAATCACAAGAAGTTTTTATTATTATTGTTGATCTTGCGGTAATTTTATTTATTTTATAAATCATAAAATGCTATCGTACACTGATTGATTTTTGCATAAGATACAGCACGTTTCGAGTAGTTAAGAGTTGTACATAAGTCACTGAAGACAAATCTTCAAGAAACAGAAGATGAACGTCTTTCTGCTGATAGTTTTCATATTCTTCTTGTCAGAATCACAAATATACTATCAGAACAAAAAGAAGCAATTCCTTTCTCTATTATTATACAGAAAGTGGGAGTACTAAAGAAATATTTTCTAGAATATCCTATAGAAAAGCAAACCAAAAATATTTTTATTAACTGCTTTGGATTCGTAACAATCATACTTTCATCAACGTTCAACAGCATATAAAACACGTAGGAGATGAATCGTTTTGGTGATATCGATGTTTCATTTAAGAGACTTCCACCTGTTTATGGTTATCTTAGTGAAAAACTTGTTCCCATTGAAAAAGCACTAGAATCTATCGAGCCTCAAATAGATAACCTGCCTTATTGGACAAAGATAGCCAAATGCAGCTGTCATTTTCCGTCAGAACATGGACTAACACGTGATGAATCAGCTGCTGTTTATATCTATACGATGGAATGGGGTGAAACTGCTTTGTATCGTGTATTAAATAAAGCATTACGATCTGAAAATCGGCAACAATTAAAGATATGGTTTCGATATTTAAAACTATTTGATACAGCATTGGATAAGTTACCTACTGTTAAAGAGGTGGTGTGGAGAGGTGTACCACTTGATATTGGCAAGAATTTCACCGAAAATCAGATTGTGACGTGGTGGAGCATTAACTCATGTTCGTCATCAGTCAACGTTATTAAAAATTTCCTTGGTAACGACAAAAATTCAACTCTTTTTCTTATTGAAGCTATTAATGGAAAAAAAATTTCTGGATACACAGAATATGAAAATGAAAATGAAATTATTTTACGAATGGCCTCAGAGTTTCGCGTAAAGAGCGATCCTTTAGAGCAATCGAATGGCTCATATCTGGTACATTTAATTGAGATTGATGATAACGATGATCAACCATTAGCATCAGCTATGAATGAAATGCAATTGGCTGTAAAGTCATCAAATACATGTGCTTTGGGTAAGTTGTTTATATATTTTCTCAACCAAATAAGATTTTGGATGCCACAATGTTTAAAATTCTACAAAAAATATTTGACTAGTGAGTACTGTATATATGATAAAGAAAGAAATGAGGTAATTGTGTTACATTTATTTAATCAATAAAGAAAAAGTTCTAACCACGAAATTTCGATAAATACAAAAGAGGATTTACTTATTTTTAAACAAAATTTTTTGTCATGAATTATTTTCATCAATAAAATAGTATTCAATAGAATTGGACCGTTTTAACATCCTCAAGTGATCTGATTCAACCTGTGGATTCAACATCGAACTACCCTAGAAAATCATGTCTTTCATCGAAACCTAGTGGAGTTAGGTCTGAAGTTTGTTACAAGAGATCGTCCAATAGCATTTTAAATCTAGCAATTCTATCATGTTGCACTCCTCGAAATCTTTCTTTTTAAAATAGTTCGACCACATATGAATGAGGATTAAGAGAATTCTCTTGATCATCATTCCCAACCGTTCACCTATTTGCTCGTTTTCGCCCGTTGATTCTTAAGGTCTTTGAACGCCATTACTTTATTGAGTTGCTTGAGGGCGTAGATGCGGGTTTGTGTATGCGTAGAGATGTAAGAAAATGGTCTATACCCCTGTTCGGTTCAATCTTTTAACCAACTGCACAACTTTAACCCATGTGGTATATGAGTTTCAGAGTTTTAACAGTTTGGAAAAAAGGAATGGCTTCAATCCTTTTCTACGAAGATAGTTATTGATTATTCTTAGAACGACATATTCTTTTTGATGTTTTGCAATCTCCTTCGCCACAATAGGACAACTTTTTCCTTGTCGACCATTTACTTAAGAAATGACGTCTTGACTAGCTTGGGATCAGTATTTGAATAATCAGTAAAACATTAGTCATATGATTTCTTCCACCATTCTGTGACAAATCGAGTCGTGGGATGAATTTTTTCCGTGATCCACTGTCTATTTATAAATGTTGCACCAGCATCGCGAGCTTCACGAAAAGTAAATGCATTTAATTCTTTCAATCATTCTCTGTTGTTTAGTATCATGAGTACAAGCCATTTTCAAGTAATGGAACTTCGTTGATTCATCAAAAGAATGGATTGTTTTTTATGAAATCTATCGATCAGAAAATGAGCTTATATATTACTCCACAAACTACTTTAACTTTTCTCCTTTATAACTTTCTAACAGAAGAAAAACAAAAAAGTCTTTTAACTAATCGCTATCCCAAGGAACAGACAACAGAACACAAAAGGACAATCCTGTTTTCTGAATTAGAATTACGTCTTATAATCCTTAGAGCAAGGGTTTCTTCGATTTTTTCAAAGAAATTTTCTCTTTTACTTTGTCTTACAATTCACTAAAAGTAAATTATGACGATTGTATTCGACAAAATTCTATAAATTTTGAGAGTTCAACATACGAAAGTTTTCATAATTCTTATTATTTAATACTAAAAAGTCCATTTTTAACGAGCTTTCATTTAATATAAAATTCATTATTTACTCGAGTTGAAATGATAGCGGTACCCTCCTGAAATAATATTATTTCCTACCCTGTACTGTTGACGATGCACATTTTTTACGAAGCAGTCGAAATCCTCTTTCTTGGCATCTTCCTTACAAGATTCTAATAGAATATTCTCGGCATTTTTCCAGCTTCAGAGTCTGACAGAGATTATTATTTTATTGCTTAAATCCTTTATAGGAAATTAGGAAATTTTTCCCAATTTTTATTTACAGGAAGAACTTCTCTTGGTTACAGTATGAGAGAGAAGGACATTGCCGACAATTTTATCAACTCTCCTTAGCAGAGGACTGACACTCTTGTAGCATTTTCTTCGAGAGAGAGGAGGATCTATCTGACAACGATGATGGCAAAGATTCCCTTCTTTCTCGTCTATTTTAGTGATTCCTAATATTCCTGCCAATGCCCGATGGGTACAGAATGGAGTGACGATTGCTGGAGGCCATGAACGAGGTAGTGATACCAATCAATTCGACTGGCCTTATGGCCTCTTCGTCGATGAGGATCAAACAGTGGTCATAGCTGACTTTGACAATCATCGTGTCGTCCAATGGAAGTTGGGTGATACGAATGGAGAAGTAGTAGCTGGTGGCCATGGCGAAGGAAATCAATTGGATCAATTAAGATATCCAACTGATCTGTTGATCGACAAAGATACGGATAGCCTCATTATCTGTGATCGAGGAAATGGACGAGTCGTACGATGGTCTCGTCGTAGTTGCACAACTCAAGGAGAAATCCTTATCGACAACATCAACTGTTGGGGATTGGCCATGGATGATCAGAGATGCCTCTATATTTCTGATGAAAACAAACATGAAGTCAGACGATATCACATAGGAGACAAAAATGGAACTGTTGTGGCTGGTGGTCATGGCAAAGGTGATGGTCTCAATCAACTGAACGAGCCCAGATATCTCTTTGTCAATAGACAACAGACTGTCTACGTGTCGGACCGCAACAACCATCGTGTAATGAAATGGGGCAAAGGTGCAAAAAAAGGAGTTGTCGTTGCTGGAGGTCAAGGTCAAGGGAATGCTCTGACACAACTGGCTTTCCCAAACGGATTATTCGTCGATACGTTTGGCACCATCTATGTGACAAGCACGGGAAACGATCGAGTAATGCGTTGGCTTAAAGGAGCGAAACAGGGCACTGTCATTGTGGGTGGAAATGGTGAAGGCAAAGGAGCAAACCAGTTTCACGGTCCCAGGGGCTTGTCCTGCGATCGGCATGGCCGTCTGTATGTCGTCGATAAAAACAACAATAGAGTCCAACAATTTTCTATGCAAACTAAAGACCAGCGTGGTTCATCTTTTTGCGTCCAACAATAAAATCGTACATAACCAAAAAGTAATGCCTATTTACAGAAAATAATGAACTTCAAGCCTATTCTATTCGCGCAGCACAACCATGAACCACCCTGGTGAAGACCCAGTTGTGTGCCACGGACACCAGGATAGGTCCTGGCTGAGTCTTTAGAGCCTGCCCGGAAAACCTACATATCAGAATGGACCGCATAGAGACTAACTCATCCACTCTACTGTAACGAGACCCCTAACAGCTCTTTAGTTCTACCTAATCTCACCCTTTTACTTCCCCCATTCTCATGCGCACGAAAGTTTTTACTCATTAAAGAACGACGCGATGATACTGATTACTGAAAGAGAGTTCAATCAATTACAGCCGTTCTAAAAGAAAAAAAGGCTGTATTTCCTTTCACTGTTATCATGTGCAGTTGAAGAACTAAAATAGATGGAAAAAAATAGGTCGAAAAATTTTATCTAAAATAAAAAGAAACGACAATAAAGATTATAACAGGTGCAGATACATAGAGTGTATCTCATCAGGATACATTTTAACGATCTCTTAGAAGTGATCATTTTTTTTCATTTTTTTTAAATTCTTTTTTCTTAGTCTAACATCAGTATTATTATAATCATTGAATTAATTGGCATATATCTGCTTTACATATCCATGATATTACAGCAGAGCTTATGCGCCATTATATATCAATCAACTCGCCAACAGTGATATTCATTATTTTTCAAAATTACAACCTGATCAATTTTGCAAAAGAAAGAATCTAAAAAATTTGACGCCTGTTATTCTTGATTGCTAAGGTCTGTAATGGACGGAGGAGGGGTGCCACAAAACTTTGCCTTAAAATGTACGCTCTCTATTTTTCTTCGTAAAATATGTGAGTTCCACAAAATATTACATTTAATGTAGGATCTTTCGTACTGCATAGAATATTTTGTGACATGAAAGTCGTAACATGCACTTACATTAACAACATTTTAATAAAAGCTCCTTCTTTGTTTTTTGATAGATATTTGCCATATTTGATACCGAAGAACAAATTTTTCAGAAACTTACTTTTGGTAACTAACTCTCATGTATAAATGTATCAGAGAGCGATAGACAGATGTTAAAAAGAATAGATATTCTCTACGTGAATGCAAAAAATCATCAATGAAATAGTAGAACGAAAAACTCCGATAAGAATAAGGGACACATATTCTTATTTCTTTCTGTTTATCTATATGACCACTTTATAAATGACATAGAAAGATTAATGCTCATGTGAGATTATGTTCTCTTCTTCTTCTTTTCATCTCCTGTTGTTTTTTTACTTCTTTCTTGATCATAGTACATAATTATGTGTCACAATTTTAGTTACTTAACTATTCTAGTGAAGAAATCGCAGAGATAAAACGCTTTTTAAATGGAGTCGCTCTGGGACAAAATCTAAGAATAGAAATATTTAGTTGTTGTGGACAGATTATAAACTTTTTTTCTGTCTATTCCCGTAAGTTTTTCGCTTGAATAACTCTGAGAGAGATTTATTCAATTCAAAATTTCAAGTTTTATCGACTGGAAAGAATTCCGAGTAAAGCGGTGCACAGAGCGGGTCAAAACGTATTTTACTAGCACCCGAAAATGTATTTAAAAAGCTTCGAAATTTATTAAGTCAAAATTATCCTTCACTCACCAAATATTCACAATGAAAGCTATCAGTTAAGAGAAGATTATTTCCTTGAAAGTTATTTTAGGCATTTGTGAGATACAGAGTTTTCTGAATTATAATGTATTAGTTTGGTGAAACGGAATAAACTAGTAGTACATCAAACGTTGAGTAATGTTTTTTGTTTTAAATCCAGTACACGCAGTTGAAAATATTACAATTTTCATATTTTAATGCGTTAAGGGTACCTGCTTCTTTTTGGACCATTTCGGATTCTTGATGGAGCTAAAATTTTTACTTCAGATAGAGTATTAAAAATAACGAGGTACGTGCTCGAATAGAGAATTTTGAAGTTGAATTTTTCTGGGAAACTTTAGTTTTTCATAGAGCTGCATCCTGGTGCATGACGATCCCCATTAACCGTTATCTGATTCGACTGAAAATGTTTTTCACTTGAAATCAGCCATAGATTTTCAAGATCTTTGGACTTAATAGTTTATGAACAAACACAATCTTCTATTAAAGTCGTTAATGTGTCTATCTGTTAAAATTCCATTTGAATGGCATATTTCTTTTATGTATTAAAAAAAAAGCAAGCAATTTACTACATTTCTTCTTTTAATCTTTGAGTTCATAAGAACGAAGTTCATACTTCTAAGTAAAGTCCAAGAAACAAAAATATGATAAAATATCTGCTCGTATAAAATTCTCAAAAAAGAAAAACAACCAGTAAATGAAAGAGTTAAAAGTAAGAATAATGTACTTTGTCCTTCAAGATTACAAAGACACGATGCGTTCTACTTTTCAAGTGGGACAGAGCAGTACGAAGAAATACGAAAAAAAATATCTTTAATAATTTTTTTAATATTTCTATTTGAATTTAAAATAGTTCATCGTTTCCTCACTATATGAATATTTCTTCACGTCTTGTCTCTAATTATTCGAAAAAACCTAATAGACGTAAATTGATATATATTTGAAAGCTTTTTTTTTGTCATATAGAATTGTTTATTTTTAAAATCATAGATTCCAATACTATATTTACTTTGAATAAGATTAAACTTCAATCCATTTGTTTTATTATATTTATCACAAAATTTTAAGTTAGTAGCTTCTGAAAGAAATCATGAAAGGAACATGCATTTGACAATTCTCTAAGTTATATTAATCATGCTAAAACAAAATAAAAGCATAATGAAGGAGAAAAGCGTGTTTATGATAAAAGAAAACAAAACAAGTCAATTAAAACTCCCATTTGTCATCCTTGATACCCCGAGCAACGATACGCGTTGTTACGACTGTAGCCAAGGCAGCAAATGCCCAAAACCAGAAACCAAGTCGAGGTAATGGCAACCATTTTCGATGAACTTTTGCAAGTGTTTCTAAACTAGCTGTTTTTTTCTGACTATAAGGTGGATTACGTTTAGCAATAAGAAATTCCGACCATATAGGTGAATAAGCAACTGAACGAGAATGACTAAATGTATCAAATGAATATTTGCCATGATAATTTCCGAGACCACTAGCACCAACACCACCAAATGGTAAACATTGTGGAGCTATTTGAAAAATAACATCATTAACACAAGTTGAACCAGAACTTGTTGAATTAATAACTGTTTTAGCTAAATTTTTATCTGATGTAAATACATATAGAGCTAATGGTTTTGATCGAGTATTAATAAATTCAATAGCTTCACGTTCATTACCAACTGTTATTATTGGAAGAAGTGGTCCGAAAATTTCTTCTTGCATTACTTTATCAGTTCCATTAACATTTGTCCTAATAAAAGAAAAAGAAAGTACAATAGATATTAAGAAAAAAAAAATTTTTTTTTTTTCTTCTTTATACATGATCGTTGGTGCTATATAATTTAGTTTAGCATCTGTTTGTCCACCATGAACAACTTTTTCTGTATTAATTAAATTTTTGACACGTTCAAAATGTCGTTCATTAACCATATGACAATATGAATCCGAATTAATTGGATCATCTGTATAAAATGATTGCCAAGCTTTGACTATTTCTGGTATAAGACGATTTTCCGTTGTTTTCGAACATAAAATATAATCAGGTGCTAAACTAACATAAAAAAAAAAAAACAGAAAATTCTTAATATTTTTTGTTTGGCTAGAAAAAAAAATCTTTTACCATGTTTGTCCACAATTAATAGTTTTTCCCCATGCAATACGTTTAGCAGTAACTCCTATATTGGCATCATCAGCAACATAAACTGGACATTTACCACCACATTCAAGTACTACAGGTATCATTTTTTCTGCAGCTGCTTTCATTACAATTTTACCAACCATTGTTGAACCAGTATAAAATACATGATCGATATCACCTTTAAGTAATGCTTGAGTTTGATCAACAGCACCGAGTACAACACGAACACAAGATGGATCAAGATAACGTTCAACCATTTTTGCAATAATAGTAGCTGAATTTGGTGCTAATTCAGATGGTTTAAGAATAGCACAATTACCAGCAGCTAATGCACCGATTAATGGTGATAATGTTATTAAAAATGGATAATTCCATGCTCCAATAATTAAACAAATACCATACGGTTCACGATGAACACATTTGTCCATTGTGGCATATGCTAATGAATCTGAACGATATTCATCACGTGCCCATTCATCAATATGATTAAGAGTATGAACACATTCATTACGAATCTATAGAAATAAAACAAAAATTTTTTTTTTTTTCTAATTTAAAGAAAAACTTACAACACCACAATCATATAAAAGTGTTTCTGCAGTTGGTCGATGAAAATCTGCATGTGCTGCTGATGCAAAAACTTCTTTTTGTTCATCACACATTTTGTACAGTTGTTCAATTTGTCTTTTACGCCATGCAATAGATTTTGTTTTACCAGAATTAAATTCTGCACGAAGCTCTTGAAATATACTTGGTATACTGTCTAGTGGTGTTTCAGCCATTGCTACTGATATCTAAAATCTAAAAAATACTTTTCTTAATTTATCAGGTAAAATAGAATCACTTAGTGTTTATCGCCCTCTCACCCTTAACAGGGGCTCTCATTTAAAAAAAAAAGGAAACGTTTTGTTCCTATCTTTATGAGTAAGAAAATTAGTGTATTATCTTATCTTATTGCATGAAGATCAGTACAAATAGCAGAAATATACAAGAGATGTCGCACAGAATCGATAAAAGAAACTTTTAGATCTGAAAAAGAATTTGCTGATAGTTCATTGAATTATTCTTCAATTGAAAAATCAAAGACAATTCTAAGTATAAAAAATAAAGCAACTAAACATATTCTCTATCTAACAATAGAAGACTCGAACAAGATCATATATAAATATCAACAGTTAACAGCATGTACTGTCTTTGATAATTAATTTACATAGGAGTGCAACAAATCTCTAATAGATTTGGATTTTCGACTTACATGATCCCTACTTTGGAGCTATGTTAGAATGAAACCAAATCCAAATCTTTCAATACCAAATCCTAAGGCTTCGGATTTATTGCATCTCTAAATCTACAACAGCAACAAAATAAATCCAAAAATGTTTAATAGCCATCCTGAAAATATTTTCTTCATACTGGTCGCAATTTACAACCACTCAGTAGTCACGCAAACGCAATTTTCAAAACTAGAAAAATTTATTAATAGAACACTTATAGTATGATACAATAAGTCTCCTTTCATTGTCTGATATAACTGTAGAGATTTTATTGATTGAAATGTAATGAATAGAAAAAAATTTCGTTTATTGAGAAAACTTATTTTGACGATTATTGACTTGTCAACGTTGATACAATTTTTGATTGTATTTCGAAGCAACTCAAAGTATCATAAGGCGTCTTACAATGCTTTTAAAATATCATAAAGATCGAATTGATCGATACAAGATCATAGTGTGTTCGCGTTTTCATCCGATGGAAATATTGAGTCGATTTTGTAAACTACTTTGTAGTTTGACCAATATCCGTTGAATTCGTGAATGCATGATTCCAAAGTCAGCGCATCGAAGAAAAATACTTGAATATATCTACGCTATGTTTTAAGTAAATGTGCTAACTTTTCTACCAGTGATAAAGGAGCGTTTATACGTCATATTCATAAGAAAAACATTGATAAACACTGCTTTGAGTACCATTGTTGATGCATAGTTTACTTTGACCGAAGAGAATAATTCTATAGCTTTGTCATAACTGGTGAAAGTTTACAGTTCTTTATTAAAATCAACGATGACACTTCAAAGTAATGTTTTATCTTATGAATATGACCTATAAACACTCTCTTATCAATGATAGAAGAATGAACTCATTTAGCCAAACTATGGCAGAGATATTCGAATTTTTCTTCGGTAAAGCGACTTGGTGGCTATTCTTTAGACGCATGTTTCTCTGTGAGAAAAATGTATATTGATAAATTCATCAACAGAGAGTTTCGTTCTATCTTTTATAACGAAACAGAATGCAAGATAGATCCTGTTGATATCGTACAGTCACGATGATCCATAGAGGAGGACAATTTTATATAGCTTTTATCCTAGACAATTTCGATTTGAGATTCTCATAGTTCGTTCTTTTGTACATTTGAAGCTTTGTGAACAAGATATGACAGGTAAAAGTTTACTAGATTCCTCTGCAGAAAGCCTGATCAATAGTCTAGCGAAACCTCATTCATTTATTACTGATACATTTATCAATATAAATTTTAATTAAAGAATGGCATGTATCTATAATGAATATGCAGCAGATGTCAAATATTATTTCGGCCAAAACTAATTAGCTTTCAAACTCTATCAATCCTAAAAATGTCATTCAGTAAAGTCTATATTTTAGTGCATATAGGCGTTTAAGGAATATTACAACGTATATAGTCATTGAAACTCTATCGAATGTACTTGGGTATCATATTGAATAGTTCGATCTTTAGGATATATAAAAATACTTATAGAAACTTTAAAAAAACTGAAATATCATGTCTTCCTTTTAACTGTGAGTGTGTAGTGGCGTTCGAAAGTGATTACATGCGCTTATGCATCAATTTCAGCTTGATTCCGAATGTAGGCTTCATGAATATCGACCGCCACACTCACGTTTATCTATCTTCTGCAGTTCTAAAGTATTTAACCAAGATATTTTTACCAGAAATATTCTTAAGCTTTTCCCAATAAGTCATAACATTAGAAAACACAGAGCTCAAGCTGAGCAAATAAGCCAGTCAGTCTACAAGTTATCAGTTGCCTTTCATTTGTAACGCAGAGTTCTCTCTGTGAATCAAATCAATCTATTCGAAAGTGGTTTCATTTTAACAAGCATGTTAAAATCTACTAGAAACACCTTTTAACATTTAGGCATCAGAAGTGTTAGTGAACAAAATTCTTTTGTCAACAAATCATTGATAGAAAATGGTGCCGGCTACGGACAAAGCCGACCAAAATCATAGCTTAGATTTTTTATTTGAGTTTCCGAAAAGACAGTTCACATCGTAAGACATTTGAATTGAAAACTTTAAACCTTCCTAGAGAGTCACTACGCTTGTCAGGCTCAGGTCTGGTCGCTGCCTATTTTGGTGGCAGTTAGATGTGGCTGTTGTTTCTATTGGTCGTGATCTAAGCTTGTCTTGTAGTGTTCTAGACCTGTCTGGTTCCGATTAAGATCTTATGACGGTCACATCTGGTCGCCTGTTTGACTAGTCGTGGTCACATCTGTTTGTGATCAGCTTTGGCTGTTGCCTGCACATACTGGGTGCCGGTTTCGACGCGTAACTGATCGCGGCCTGTTGTGGTCGCGACTAACTGTTTGCTGTTGCCCGTACACGTGGAGCGCAGGTCTCGGCGTGTATCGAGCATATCTGATCATGATCTGGTCTGATCGTGATCAACTGTTTCTGTTGCCTGTGCATGTGGAGTGCATGTTTCGGCGTGTCTGATTACGACCTCATCCGGTTGCAATCAACTGTTGCTGTTGCCTGTGTATGTGGAACTCAGGCTTCGGTGCGATTTGGCTTATTCGGTCGTGGTTCGGACTTGCCTGGTATTGGTGAAATCTCGTGGTGACCTGAGCTGGTCGCGCTTCGGTTTAGTCGCGGTCATGTATGATTGAGATTTTTCGATTGAAGAATCATCTGCGGCCGCAAAACCGGTCGAAGTGCAAGTTTTCGATTGGTACCAGTCAAGATTTATTTCCGAGCGCACACAATTTTACTGAAAAAGAAATGTGTAAGATTCAGTTCTACTGTAAATAATCGCTCTTGTTGTTTAAAATAGCATTCTAGCAGAAATCGAATAGTTCAACACTGTAATAAGTTATCGAGACGCAGTTTTCTATCTTCCAAGAAATCATACACAGCTTCTATGAATACATCATTGAAATCTTTCTGTGATCATCAATCGAAGTTTTGGAAGGAGTGTTTCGAGAAATATAGAATTTTAAGAGTTTTGATTTTTCAATTTTGAGATGCGTCATCGAGAGTGTGGACATATTTGTGCAATTGTTTTCATTTGGAAATCTTCTATGCTTCTCGCGCGTATTGAGCTCTCGAAAGTTATGTCAAAAAAAAATTTCGAATAGACAAAACTCCAGGGAATCATCTTCACTATGGAATAAACATCTGAAACTGGAAAACTCACAATCGAAACTTCAAACGTATTGATTTATTGTCTTTCAAAATTTTCCAACGTACACTCATTGAAAAGTCATGTCTTCCTCTTGAATGCAGAAAACCGTGTCTGGATAATTCATTGTACTGTGGTACTGTTGGGTTATTCTTAGTTCTGCGTTTTTATTTGAAAATTTGGCAATTTTCCATTTTGAAAATATAGATTCATCAATGGTATATATCTTCATTTTTTCTCGTGAGCGATCTGATCGTTCGCGTGAAAAATATGCCTGATAGATTGAAACGATCGTCATGAAAGAAGTGAATACAGTAGAACCAAGAGGGACAAAATAAAACATGAACACAAGGCGAACACAGAGAGCGCGCAATTCATTATTGTAACGAGTGAAAGGTAGAAAAAAAACGACGACTAATAGACATGAAAATTAAAAAAATGAGCCTGATGAGTATAGATAAGAGATAACAGCATCCTTCTTACTGGCCAGTTTACCTTCAAGCCAATGGTAAAAAACATGAAATCTGCCTTAGTGAGCAAAGAGCAGATAAGACGAAATAAATATTAGTTTAACGCAGAGAGAACCAGGAGAATAGCGACGAATAGAAATAAAAGTAAAGAAGAACTCTGAAAGAAAAAAAGCAACTGGCAGATAAAAATATGAATGACGCATTACACTGATAACTTTTCTGATAGGAGAAAAAAATCAAAATGCAAACGACAAAATAATGGCAGAAACATAATAAATGAGGTTCCTTGTTACCATTGTTTTGACATTTGAGTAACCAAACTATTTGTCTTCAGATCAGTAAAACGAACACTGCTCATACACGGTGGATCAATCAGTCACAGCGATGACAAATAAACAACCATGAACAATATAGAAGTGGACAAATAATTGATAAAAAGTGGTAGCATAGACGCAAGGGGAGAAGTTGAGGTATAAAAAAAGAAAACGGAAACGTTGAAAGTCAAAGTGAATACTATTCAACTCCACTATAATAGTTAAGAGAACGACGTACAGGGTGTGGCTGTGGCGGGTGTAGATGTAGGTATGAGTCAAGCAAAGGCTCGAAATCACACCCACAGTCACACCCCACCCTAAACATTTCATCGCTTAAGTTTCCTAGGGATAAATATTTATTGTACGATGAATGAATAAGAAAACTGAAGAAGTATGATATTAATGAATAAAAAGTGACACTATTTATTACTATATATGAGACTGAACAACTTCTAAATAAAAGTATACACATGTTAACGAATAACAGTCATTAGATGGATCGACCCGTTACATTCGGACTCCAGTCATGATATTTTCTTATATTATTCTCAATGGTCATCTTATGATTAATTGTATGAAAATTTGGAACCGGACGAGAAAGAAAAAGATCAAATGATGGATTTCTATTTGTATATTGCAGTATATGAGACATGTTCAATATTTTCGTTAAAATAATCAATGACTGCCGATTGGAAAATTAGGCCGACCTTTTAGTAAGAAGTCCTAATATAAATATTTCTGCACCATTTACGACTAAGACTATCGTTATTAACGTTCTCGCTCAACAAATTTCATTCGGAAGTCTCTCTCTTCTTCAATAGTCGAATAACAAGCCTGAAAAATATTTCATACTATTATTGTAACTTGAATAAAATATAGAGGAATTCTTTGACTGGAATATAAAATCTCTGACAAAGTTGAACCATGGTCGATTTACTTTTATATTGAGAACAGATTAAAACAAAATAATGTACAGTCTACAATAGAATATACTTGAAACACATATGTAAATACCATGTTTGATATTTGTTTTTTACGATCGTATAATTTTAAGACGAGTTCAATACTTCACTTCAATTTTCGGCTACATATGATCATGTACAAGATACGTTCACAGCTGATATTTTCAGGTTGATTTCATAGACATAGAATCCATTCTAGAATAGTCAGTATTTTTTTTTTTATCAATTATCATAGTTGAAAATTAAATAACGATTATTGCTGTGATAGATATAAAATCTGTTAGAATCAATTTTTTTTTCGTATCTTAACGCAATTAAAAGCATTTTCACTCGAAAAAAAAAATACTCGTTCTTTGTGTACTGGAACTGTAATGAAGAAAGGTAAAAGCATATAATGGCATGCGTAATTGCACAATATCAATGCAAAAACAAGTACACTTGTAATTCTAGGCTGAAGGCCAAAAGAGAGAAGGCTATAATGTCTCGATTACTTCGCTTTGTAAATCAATGGTAGATTGTTTTGATCAGGACAAAAACGTTGTGGGTTCAATTCCCGCCGAAGCACCCATCAATCGAACGCGCAACCCTTCTCTGTTTTTTAACTGAACAAAATAAATATATATTTAATTTATAGATAGTAATGAAAAGAAGACTGACAAACTGACACGAAACAAAGTGATCAAAAATAACTCCGTGAACTTTTTTCAAATCCATCTGAAAATGTATCTTTCTCTTTACGATGTTCTTAAACATATGGAGCTGATTAGTTTGGCCGGATGTTCGAATTCTTTTTTTATGATACTACTTCTATAATATATCACATAATAATGATTTTTTTTTATTCAGTTATAGTACTCGTATACTATTAATGATTTGTTAAACATGAGGAGTACATATCTTGTCCAAAAGTAAAATAATCAAGTGCTTTCGAAAAAGTTTTTGGTATTTATGAAAAGATTTTCCGATGAAACTTGATTATTTTCCTTTTGGACAAGATATATATCCTTTATTCTTAATAAAATCATTAGCAATATACAAGTACTACAACTGATAAAAAAAAAGAATTGGGACATCCGACCAGATTAATGAGAGAACGTCCAATAAGACTAATGTTCATGCCAGAATTAAAGAGGCGTGAGTATAATTACAATAACTCAACAACAACAACAACACCTATAGACCTGTTGGTTTCAGCAATCGAAAGAGGAGAACTTGGGACATCCTTTTGTCTGATACTATCGGAAACAAAATTATTTTAAAATTCCTAGGCTTTGTAAAATATTTTAAAAGACCCATGAAATCAGTGTTCCATTTCGATTTTGACATATGCTTTAGATAGATGAACTTCAGATCTATAATTCAAGACACAATTTAGACAATTATCTAGAGGATGTGGGTGTCGATGAGGATCGAACTGGAGTTCTTCATGTTAACTAAATCCACACTCACACCTTTTTGTAACAATTGAAAATAGTTATTAGATGTAAAAAATGTTCCTCAATATAAAATAACGAGATATTGTTGTGCATTTATCATGCAATTTAGTTTTTTTGTAATTTGACTCAACTGTTTGATTCTGGATTCAAGAGTGCAGATATATTAAACTGAAAATAACCTACTTAATAGTAATGATGAACATTTTGATGAAGAAGAAAGGAATACGTAGAGCTAGTAGATCACTCATTATTGTTAAGATTACCATAACTCTTTTGTTTATGTTAAACTAAACCATTATTCCGTTTATGTCTACGTTTTTTTTTGACCAACAAAGAAGATATTATTACGGAATCAGATGTTTCGAAGCAAGTTCTAGACTCACAAAGTTTTCAAATTTTTCTTCCAATCCATCCTATAAGCAATACCACAATCAAATTATATAAAAGTTGAGAAAAAGTCTTATAGATGTCAACAATAAAAACACACAACGTTTCGTTTAGGGTACTTATGTGATTCTGTACGATAAAAAAAAGGAGGGAATCAGTGTGAATGTAAGCCGAAAGAGAAAAGCTAGTTGCTAAAAGACACATCGTCGATAATCATCAGCAATCAATTGAAATCAGTGGAAATATGAAGTATTGGACATCATGGCGTCTTGCACAGAACTGCTACAGATTGCTGGGATAGATGAAACAGTGAGTACAATGAATAGATGTCTTAGATTTCTGTCAATGCTTGTTCGTTCACTGTGCCATCAGCAACGAGATAGAACGGAAAAACTTGGTCTTTTCATCAGTATTTTAGCTTCATTCTTATCTTCTTTCTTTCAAACACATACCAACGGATCCTTTTCCCGTCTGCATTTCTTCTCAATATGCCTACCACAAACTTTCAAGTATGGATATGAAATCTTTTTCTTGCGATATCATCAATCTACTAGAAGACAGATTTTATGATTTTATCTTTCAATTCTCGGACAACTGCAGAATTAATGCGAGAATGAGTGTGAATAAAAATATGTAAATTTTATTTTCGTCGATCGGTAAGCGACTGTAAATGAATATGTTGCACAGATCAGTGTCCATTTTAAAAGTAGCAGAGGTTTTTAGTTTGACTGTAAGTCATCCTAAGCGTGGATCGTGTAAATTTATTCACCAATAAGCTAAAATAATATGAATTGTAACTTGTTCGATGGAAAAAAAACGTCTTGTAAAATATTAAAAAAGCTTCTTTTTTATTCAAATTCTAATAAAAAACCTTGTCAGAAATCAAACAAATTTTTACAGTTGTGGTTTTCTAGGTAAATGTTAGCAAAATATATTCAATGTGATTTGTCTATCCACTTATGCCTTCCTACCATATTTGTTCTATAAGCCTTTAACATATGTTTCGGAAAAAGAAACAGTTTATCCTATATTTTTCCATATATATTCAAAAACATAAGATTCAAACACTGTGTACATAATAATCGAGTGAATGATTATAGCTCTTAATGATACAAAATTACAAAACAAAACAAAAGATATTTTATTGATTTTAAAATTTTCTTTTCATGTGAAGAAGCTCGATTACAAGCAGCAAAAGCACTTGAAATTGAAACCCAACTTGAACGATGAAAATATGAAATAAATCGAGTAAGATTAATTAGGTTTTTATGAAAAACCATCTGCAACGAGTCTTACAGTAATAAGGGTAGAGATTCGAGTCCTTTCCATAAACATGACATACTCAGCCACGAAACTAAATCTTTCTATAAGATTATTATGCAAAACAATATAGTGCATATTAAAAAAGATTTAATTCTTATTATTCATATCGTTGCTATGAATTTTATTTTCGCTCATCAATTATTGAACAGCGATTAGTCTAACGGATATGGGAACTAATCAAAGCTGAATCTTGTTATTTTGCTTTACTTTTTATCTTTATACGATAAAATTGGATCTATTTTTCTTTTTTTTTGTAGTCGTAAAGAAGCTGATGAATTGAAATTAGACGTTGCCAAACAGCGTGTAGCTGAAGCAGCTGCACATGAAAAACTTTTAGCTATTATTCAATTCAATCAATCACTTGTTATTTCAAATACAACGACACATGCCCAACACACTTTCCTTCAGCCGCCTTCACAAACAATAACTTTATCTTCATTACCTGCAGAATTTATTTTATTATCAAATTCCACGGATGAAAAGTTAAAAATCAATAGAAAACCATTTTGATGAAACTAAAATACTCATTGATTTCTAGAGCTCATTTTATTGACAAACAAATACAAGACTTAAAAAATATTATTGAATAAAAAAAAAATCGAAGATCAGTCAAAACTATTAGATAAAACTTATGAAGAAAATACAGTTTTAAGACACATGACTATGTTACAAGATTATTAATTATGCATTTATTGACGTTTATATATTTGCTCGAGCGAAAACACCACAATTTAATTAGATAAGAATGCATAAATGGAAAAGCTTTTTTGTGTTTAGATGACTTTGCTTACTCACTCATATGAAAGCCCAATTATTTTCTTTTTTTTTTTATTATAATAAATAGAAGTTCTTTTCGGTACATTTGAAATGAAAGAATATAAAATAGCAATCGGTGGTTGATGAACCTAAAATGGTTCTTGCTATAGATACAAACCTGTAATTATTTTATGCTCGGTACTAAACACATAAAAGTTACGTATAAAAAGCGTAAAACTTTCTTCACTACATAAATCTTTCAAAAATTTTTCTAATTCTAGTACAGAGCATTTTTAGATTCTGTAATAGAAATTCTTTTAGAGTGTGTTTATGTGAATGCAGAAGAAATCATAAAACATTCTTTCTGCATCGAGTTTGTGATTGATGTGAATATTGTGGTGATACATCTTTTA
This sequence comes from Rotaria sp. Silwood2, assembly GCA_905329745.1. Taxonomy (NCBI): domain Eukaryota; kingdom Metazoa; phylum Rotifera; class Eurotatoria; order Philodinida; family Philodinidae; genus Rotaria; species Rotaria sp. Silwood2. Next base: position 7,356 of record CAJNSZ010000812.1, on the reverse strand, counting down.
TATTGAAGTATAATGCAACATGGTCATTTGTTTTATGCTAATTTTTATTTCATTTGCTTTCTTAGCTGTGTGCTTAAAGTATGATTTAGTGTCTTGAATAGTATTAAACATGCAGAAGAAATCATCTCTATATTTCTTTAAATATTATTTTATAAAGCACATAAAATCCTTGCTGAAAAATAAAGGTTGGTTTTTGATAGAGTGTGTTTTTATGCGTTTTTTTTTTTTGAGTTCAAAGAGTCCTACTTATTCACTACATCATTTATGGCTCGTCGCCAACTACTGCTATTGCATTCGTATTTGTTTTCACTTATGTTTATATCAATGTGAAGGAAAGATGAAACTTAAATGAAGCGAAGAAACACGTTAAATTATATTGAAAGTTGTTTACATTGTAAGGTCATTAGATTTCTTAGTGAATCAATATAATATGCAGAATTGTCTCAAAATTAAGTCTATTAAGTTAGAAAATTTTCAAAGCATTCTGAAAAGTTTTATGATTCAAATCATGATCATTATTTTTATCATTTTACCACTCTTTTCTCTGTTCTCTTATGTAATTTTGTTTTGGGGTAGAAATGTAACGTTGCTCACCACGTGGAATCTATAGTACAAAGAAAAGTTGAAAATAAACAACATAGGTGAGTAATATCATGAGAAAGAACAGTAATTGAGAAAGAGGACTACTTAGAAGAAACCCAATGATTTTCATTCAGTCATTCATACGTCATGCACTTAATCGTTAATCAAACTAAAGCAATCATCAAAAGTTGAAGGCTGAATTTGAACGTAAGTAGATTGCCAACACATTATCGAATTTTTCTTAATTGTGCTACAAAAGATAGTTGATATTCACATTTTCAAAGAGAAATAATACCGATGATCGAATTTATCAATGAGGATGCTAGAAAATTGGATAAATAAATACAATTTTTCCTTGTCTGTTGCATGTAATTCAAAGGGAAACAACTGAAATCGGATTTTGTTCATTAAACTGATTAAATTGATTTTTTTTGTCGAAAAAATCGAAGATAAATACTTGTTTTTAGATTTTCTGTCAACTTTTAATCAAAAAACTTTAAAAAATCGAAAACATCAATTTTTTGTGGTAATCATCATGGTAGAACACATTCTCTAAATGTACCAATAATCTTCTTTTAATAATCAAGTTCTACCTATAGGGTTAAATTATAAGAAAATAATTAAAACCAAAACCCGAAACCAGAACTTTTTGAAAAAAGTAACTTTTTTAATTTAGAACTAATAGAAAAATTTAAAAAAAAAATCATCTGTTTTCTCCTTGATATAACTTTATTTAGTAGAATGTAGCACTAATCATAAAGATTTACAATAGAAATCAGAAGCAGGTATAAAAATTAAGATCATGATGAAATACTCAGTGAAAAATACACTTTTTCGGCATAATTTTTTTTTCACGTCCGTAGATCAAAGTTGAATTCACATTGAAATTTTCACTTATGATATCGTAGTGAATCTTAACAAAATAAAACAGAATCTGTTTTCATCATAGATAGATATTCTTGCATTTCTTTAAGATATCAATAGTTTTGAATTAACGCCTGATTCTTCAAAGAGTCTAAATATTTTTTCCAATTGTCTTGAGTTAATTGTATATTTCAACAAAAGTCGACAGTTCGAGAGTATGTATAGGAAGGCATATATGTTGAACTTGAATTCAAGTATTCAAATTTTCACATGTCACGTATTCTGCGGATATTCAGCGAGGAAGCGCTTTTCACCATCTAACACACCTGTTATTTCAGCGTCGCGGCGTGGGAGCGCGAAACGCTCCTCGACGAGCCGCGACCCATGCACGTCTTTGTGTACACCATCATTCCTACTCAGTGTTGCACGGTAACTCAAGCTTCTCATATACTTCTTGAAGCATCCTACGTAATACTGACAGCATTCTAGAGAATCCTGTAGCATGCCAGGTGATGCTAGTAGCATTCCAGACAACACCTGCTAATGTTAGGCGATTCTGGTAGCACTGCAGGCGTTGATTAATGAAAAACTGGAATAGTTGAATACTTGAATTCAACTTTCAAGTTTGATACTACTGGGATCATTTAGTATATGTCAGAGATTTCCATCGCGGCTCGAAATCTGCCGCTGCTACGATGGTACTCGAAAAAAAAGTTTCGAATTTCATTGCTGTGAATGTATTGAAATACAATTCTTGTCACTAATCGATGAGATTCATTGAGTCTTAGTGCGTTACGTTTGTGGACACTCAATTTTTGGCAAATTCATGAAGTTTTGGCAATGTCTTCTAAAAGGAGCCTACCTTTGCCGCGATGATATTTTCAAATTTCTCCCGCGCCGCTGCCGCGATGGACATCTCTGGTATATGTGCATTCTTTTCATTCGGAAGAAGAGTTTTTATTATAAGAAATCAGTGAATTTTTAAATAACATATCGTTCGTTTTGATTCTAGATTATTTGCAATAGAAATTATTAAGCAATGACAAAAGCAGTGTGGCATTGGAATTCGAATTCGAATTCATGGTGTCCAAAACAAGAACCACAATGGACAACATTTTCTGATATAGAAAATGAAATTATTGAAAAAGCTTATCAAAATCATCAAAAACATGTTGAATTAGATTCATATTTAATTGATCTAGAATATAAAGTACAAAAAAAGAAATCGAATCACAATGAACAAAGACCGATAAAAAGAATTTTAATTGAAAAAGAGCACAATTTAAGGAAAGAAAGATTTTTTATTCCACCAAAATTATGTAAAACATTTAGTTCTTACAACTCTTTTCGTTCTAATTTTATTCAAGAATGGACTACGAAAAATTTTCATATAATGAATGATATGAGAAAAATAGTTAAAAATGCAGTTGATGGTATTATTCATGAAGGTCATTTACTTGGACAAGATAGTGAAGCAAAATGGTTAAGTGACAAGTTAATAAAATTTGAAAATAGCACAGAAGAAGAAATTAATGAATGTTGTGTACGTCTTTATACTCATGAATCATTTCTATATAAGTTATTGAATAAAACACTACGAGAAGATGACATGAGTAAGGTAGATACTCTGGGATCATTTGCTTACCTTTTATACATGAGTAGTTCAAATTTGAAGAAACATCTTTACCAGGGTATTGTTTATCGTGGTGCGAAACTTGACTTAGATATGATTGATGGTTATAAAAAAGCTTTAAGTGATGGTTGTAGATCATGGAGCGGTTTTACGTCAACAAGTAGAAGTCGTCGACGTGCTGAAAATTTTGGAAATGTATTATTTATTATTGATATTTTACGTTCCGGTACTGCAATCGATGTATCGTCATTATCTGAATTTCCAAGTGAAGAAGAAGTTCTTATAAATGCTGGATGGAATTTTTCTATTAATAATATAGAATTTGGTCATGATGGAAAACAGATTATTTATATAAAGCAAGACTAAATAATCTATTTTCTCATTGACGAACATACAATCGAAATTCAAAAACTTAAATTCAATTTCAGTTGATTTTTGTATTCAAATAGATAATAATCTTAAGGCTAACATTTTCGTTTTTCAATTTTAATAAAACTTATACCTTCAATTTTACTTTAAACTAGTTACATTTTATAGATCATGAATTTTCTTTCAAACATAATCATACCATCTCATTGTTATTATAACAAGGAGCCAAATATTCAATGGAGACAAACTAATTTAGGTACAAAAGTATTTTATATATAAAAATAACCAAAGAAAAAATGATATTCAAAAAAAGCACGGGTTTGAAGTGAGCGTCTTCTCTTCACGCATTCCCTTCTCCCTCTCCATCCGCTCACCTTAAACTAGCAAGAAATATTGAATTACAGCAGCTCTACTAAATTTAAAAACTTTCTCTGATAAAAAAACGTTCGTCCTCTACAAACTGAAGAGCATGAATGTGGATTTAGAAAAGGGCTAGCTTCAGACACTCGCACACCCACGTTTGGTGTCATCAGAATTCGGTGCTATTAGCTTCAACCTAATCTAAAAAATATTTGTATAGATTGTTGTAAAAATCAAGAGAAAATGTGTATTTAGTATAATCAGTTTACGCGTCTTTCGTTCTTTAAAGGCAACTTGTTATGTGAAGTTTGAAGGAGCTGAAGTGGCTGTTGTTTTGAATATAGATTGTAGCAGTTCTTGATTATGTGACAACATCTACTTATTTCTTATTCGAGTTTTGCCATTTGTTGCATATTAGAAGCTATATCTGTTTCCATTTGTTTTAAATATTGACGTTGTGATCCATAATTTGCTCGATAAATTGACTAGGTTTTATAGGACGAACCTGTTGCATCAGGAGCATTTTTTCATGTCTTGATAGGTTAGGCCAAGGTTTCTCATACCATGGACAAGATCGACCATTCTCAGATTGGTTTGTAAAGCATCATTAAACATGCCACATTCTATACAAAGAGATCATTCCTCCAAAAGATTGAGCCATTGCTCGATGCTGGAGTGTGGGTCCCACATCCTTTCATTTCAAGTTTTTTCGATTGAACGAGAGTCTAGATCGTTAAGTTAACATCGAAATTTTTTCTGCGAAAAACAACTTTCACTATTACATTTAGGCTTGGAATGATTACAATTAGTTTCTCTTTTGTCATTTCACACATATTGTTCGGTCTTGTTTTGTAATTTGATCATATCAATATTTCAAGAAAATTTCAATCGATTTGTTTCAAACTTCCGACGTAGTTTTCTTTCATAACCAGGTGCACATGAAAAAAATAAACTAACGACAAAAACATAGTTCGTGAGAAAAAAGAAGCAAAAATGATGCTCCTGTATAGTGAAATTGCAAGAACTGTTTTAGAGACGTTTTCTTTTCAGCTTTTCGTTCTTTCCAAATTGTCCTGAAAATTTATATTTTGCAAACAATTTAGTTCAGATATTATCATTTTTAACAAGAAAAAAGTTAGTTGAATTAGAAGTCGACAACATGATCTAAAAGTGTTTGATATTTTTTCAAAATGGCGTAACATTAGGTATCTACAGGATCGTATCGGAACCGAAACCAAAAAAGACGACTCCGCAAATCTCTAATTCATATGCAATTTTGAAAAACTAAATAGAATGTAATTCGCATATGTTCAAAAACAAGCAAGATAATCTGTTTTTTTTCAGATGTATGATTATTTTACCTGAAGCAACCAATTCATTTTAGTATCAAAAATGGGTAGATTGAAGTCTTTCAGCTGAATATAATTTCAAGAGATTTATTGAATGATGGACAATCATTTTCTTTCATACATAAAGAATCAATTAATAGGTAAATTATCTTATGAACTGAAAAGTCGATTTAAAGATCTCATTATTTTCTTGACAGAACGCAAGCTAAAGTTTTCATGTAAAAGTAATTCGACAAACGTCTGCCTCTATTTATCTTCGATAGAAAGATGCTGGAAGAAAAGTTGTTTTGATCAGAAGATAGAGAATGTTTTTCTCTTTCGAATCGTATGTAACTTATTTTTCTCACACATTCATAAACGAAATGACATGTGAAGAAAGAGAAACACTTGTTCAACGAATTTGAGATTTTTATTTTGATTCATCAAATAAATCTCGTAAAACGACAGTTAATTATTTTATAAAGCAAGGCATCCCAAGAGCAACAATTTATATCATATATTAAACAGATATTTGAAATATGGACAAATCAAATTCTTTGAGCGAGTGTTTCTTCTTCTTCACGTATCAGTTCGAAAGACAAGAAAATTTCCTATCAGCTGATCATTGTATGAAAAGTGCGAACTCGTTTTAATGATGCTTCTCTTTTCGGGTGCATTATTTCGTTTATGAAAATGTGATCGAAATAAATTATATACGATTCGAAAGAGAAATAGGAGCCGACATTTGTCTAATTACTTTTACGTCATAGGTTATGTTACTGAAGATGTTCTACCTAGTCATAAGCTCGAATTTTTATCTGAACATTTTCAATTTTTAGGCATTTTTTAGTCGAACAGTACAATAGGCGTGCAATTCGCACTCATATATGTATTTAATCATTGCACTATTTTTGTTGTTACGGACGAGCATTGTTTTGAATCAAAAATGCCGATCATTATATTAGATCAGCAAGAAGAAGATATATAATACAACGTTAGTTCTTTTTTGTTTTTTATCATTTTGATCGTGTTACTTCTCCGAATGGCACTTGACAATTTGCCCACAGAACTGCTTTGGCGCATTTTTGATGATTTATCATCGCATGATCTCTTCTTCTCCATACGTAATGTCAATCGGCAACTCGATGTCATTCTTGCTTCATATTCTCGTCATCAACTGAACTTTGGTTCTATGTTGAGATCTCAGTTTGATGTTGTTTGTCGTTGTATCTGTCCTCATCAAGTCATTGATCTCGTCCTATCCGACAAAAATTACATGCCCAGACAGATCGAACTATTTTTCTCGCTCTTCAATGGAATTGAAAAATTCATTAATCTACGATCACTCGAACTTCATTCTTCTAAATGGTCGCAAATTGATTCCATCTTCGAAGAATTGCAACTAAATGATGATCGCTCATCGTCCAACATACCCAAAACTTACACATGGAACATGCTTATGCCGAAAGTCATTTTTCAACTCACACGATTAACAGTGACTGGCATTCAACTTTTTGAAGACGAATTTCCTATGTCGTTGCCCCAATTGTGCTACCTGACAGTGACAGATTTTACATGGAATCAGTTAGCAATAATCTTTCGTTCGGCGAACAATCTTATTTCGCTTAACATCAGTCTTCAAGAAAGCGACGATTCTGTGCCAAAAAAGAATCTTGACTGCGCACTACCACCGTTACCGTTGCTCACTGTCTTCAAAATGAAAAATTTTAGTAAGTAATGCATACGTTGTTTTTCAGTTCGATCTCACAATAAGAAATGTTTCTTCGATAAATATAAAGTTCCTTGAAGTAGAGAATCTTTGAAAACGTATATTCCTGTCATTGATAGCTTTAGCAAATATTTATTCTACTTTGCATCTTGAATGACCTGTATAGCACATATCTTCACTCTTTTTTATATTAACCCAAGAAAGTACAGCTTTGCACATTGTTCATTCAGTTTCGAAACGTGAGTTGAATTGTAGATATCCAGCTTTTGGTGCAAGATAAGTTGTCTGTACCAACTTACATATTAGCTTAGTAAGTACTCGAAATAGTTTTTCTGCATAACCGTAATATGAGACAAAATATTTATCCAAAGCTCGATAATTTGTTAGTTTCTTGCTTGCTGATTTTGAATAGTTTTGAGCGAGAAAAAAAAACATTATCGAACGATATAGCTTGTTCTGAAATATTTCCTGATGTGTTTCTCCGACCTCAT
>CAJNSZ010000811.1:12856-50233 GCA_905329745.1 Rotaria sp. Silwood2 | reverse complement strand
TTCGTATTGCTTTAAAAATACTAATAAACATGTATGGATGATGGTTTTTTCCGGCTTATTGATTTCGTACTGGTGCATGCCTAAATCGCTACTAATTATCATTCAGAACATATTCTTCGCTCTATCGATAAGATTGTTCCTACTCTCATTCACAATCATATTTATTTTATTATAATTTTTTTTGATTGGGGTGTGGGTGTGGGTGGGGGTGGGGGTGGGTGTGGGGTGTGGGTGTGGGTGTGGGTGTGGGTGTGGGTGTGTGGGTGTGGGTGTGGGTGAGGGTGGGTGTGGGTATGGGCGTGGGTGTAGGTCAAGATATAAAACTCATACCCACACCCACCCACACCCCACACCCACAACCACACCCACACCCACACTCTTTCAAAAATGTTAAACTTGGTCAATGCAACAAGCAAAGATGTAATCAACAATTCAGTCAACAATAAAAAGATTTGAATCTGTGTGGGTGTTGACTCTTTCGCTTTATTTGATAAATATTCATCTCGATGTGGATTCTCATAGGTGGATGTGTCTGGATTCGATCATTCCCACGATCCGATCAATACAATGTTCAGGTTTCACACAACTCAGCTAATATAAGCTGTAATTTTTTTGTTTTAAAACTTTCCATGTTTTTCACAATCAATCATGACTGTCACCAAGTCATGTACAATTGAGTGCAAAACAACCAGTATCACTATTTGAAAAATTTTAGACTAGTTGGTATTCAAGAATTTCGGATTCAGCGAATCTGAAATTCCGAAAGCTTGTCTAAAAATTACGACAGATAGCAAAAACAAATATAGATCATGTGAAATGAGCAGAAATTGAAGGTCAGGTGTGTGAAGCTCCTGGCATGAGTATGGATCCATGACACAACGTCTACACACGCATATCTATACATACTTACATTCGTATAATTGTTCGATTTTTCAAAAGCAGCTGTTGTAATTTTCGAATTTTTCATTTCAGCAAATTATAGTATTGATGTTATTTCTATGACATGCGTCTGAGTTTGGGATGTTGTATATATTCACTTTGACAGGCGAATTTAGATGCAATATGTGTATTAGTACGGATATAGGACTGCTGCATACTAATTATGTCCAGACAAAATCACATGTGTGTTTATAACTGCAAGTGAATTGTTTCTGTTTTGAACACGAATTCAAACTTTATTTCAAGAATGAAAACAATCGATTATAGAAAAGAACGAAAGAAGCAAGTATAAGAAAAAAACGCCAAATACGAGTATGATTCTTGAAATAGCAAAGCACACATTATATATGTATATATAAAATGGCAATAATAAGATGAACTATTCCTAATTATTAAAAAGGACAAAACAAAATATTCAAATATACAGTTCTTCATCGAGAATAAATCCTTAATATTTAGAATAGGTGTACATGTTTTTAATAAACAATGCAGCCACTTTAAATCGAATCATAGTCTTGTAAATTTAACTACTCTTCTATTATTGGTATCGAGCACATATAAATTAAGACTTCAGTCAAATGCAACGGCAATTAGACTACCAATCACAGGCGTTGCACTGCTACTATCGACAATCACAATACCGTCTGTTGAGTTGGTACAGTACATGACCACCCAATTATCACTCCTATCAGCAACATATAGATTTCCATATGAGTCAAAAGCCATACCTCTCGGCTTTGAAAGTGTAGATGTAGAACTATATACGTTCGCTAGAGTTAATGTTGGAGTGCTTGCACCAAATGTCCATAAATATATAACACCGTTGATTTCATTACTTATATATACTTGATTTGATGAAGTCGGAGATAATAAGAAGTCATATGCGTTCGACAACAAACTATTACTAATCATACTAGTTCCACTTGTTGCGTTTGGACCCCATTTTACTATTCGTCTGTTACCTCTGTCAAGAACGTAGACATTAGAATTTTCATCAACATCAATCGCCACTGGGTCACTCAAATCAGTCAGTGCACTTGTTGATTGAGATGTAGTTCCAGCAACAGTAGTACCAATGGTAGAATTAGGAAGAAAACGTTGCACACGATTATTACCATTATCGGCTACATACATAAATCCATTTGTGTCAAAAGTAAGATCGTCAGGATTCCTGAGCAATATCGAACTTGAACCGGCAGCACCAGTAGCACTGCCAGCTACAGTCACACCAGCTGATGCGTTTGGACTCCATTGTTCAACATGATCCTTAAGTCTATCAGAAACGTACTGATTATCATTGCCGTCAAAGTACAAAGAAGTTGGATTATCAAAATGATCAGCAACAATCACACCTGTTTGGTTCCAATACAAATTGTTACCTAAAATAATCAACGAAATTTTAATAGCTACTATGATCTATCATTATATGACTAATAACTGCCAGTAGTAGTTGAACTTGTTGCTGAATAGAAGAAGAAAAAAAAACATATTATGATTGATGAATTTAACTTGAAAACATACTAGGACTGGAGATAAAAGATGTTGTTGTGACTGTTGTCGTTGAAACTGAAGTGGTTGCTTTAATAAATAAGGAAATTTATATATTTCGTTATTCAGTATGAACAAAAAACTGATTTTTCATACTTGTCGTTGTGCTAGTAATTGTCGAAGTACTACTTGTTGATGTTGTTGTACTTGAACTTGTTGATGTCGTTGTTGAGGTCGTTGTCGCTGTTGTTGTCGTTATCGTTGTTAAGGATGTTGTTGTGGTGGTTGTTTTAGTCGTCACAACTGTTAGTGCAGCCACTAGAAATATTACTCTGTACTTGACTAAGTCAAATCGTAACAGGGACTATCTTTGGTTTGCTTATTGTGCTCTATTTTGATAGGTTTTCAATGAATACGTTATTGGTGATAAAGACATGGGAAAGTTTAGATAGGTCTCCGTATACATGGATAACCAACATAAATATGACATTGAGATCTAAGGATCTGAAAGAATTTAACGTAACATAGTGAATTGTAGTTATTTGAGTTTCAATCATTCTTATTATGATTAAAAATTTGAAATTCAAAGCAGAATGAAGAAAAAACTAAATCAAGCAAAGGAAATTAAATTCAATGAGTTTTTTTTCACATAGTGACTGTAAACATTGCTTTTCTTTAACGACATATTTCACGTATTGATAACAAGAAGGATTGAATGTGTTTCGTATTTCTATTAGAAATATATTAAATGCATCTTGATGAAATTTGTATTAAAGATTTTTCTTCTTTAAATACGGCTCTCATCAAAACTTATTNATTATTCTGCAACAAAATCAAAATTTTAATCGATTGAAATCAATGTTACCAATCCACCTCAATCGATTAAAAATATAATTTAATCGATTGAGGTGGATTGGTAACATTGATTTCAATCGATTAAAATTTTGATTTTGTTGCAGAATAATCCGATTATCAATTTCGATTACGCCCATAGGATTTTTGAATTTTAATCGATTTTAATCCCTAAAATTTTTCACTGGGGTTTTGTTGGATCACATAATTGTATGGTTGGTTCTGTTATTAATGGATTATGTTGAACGAATGTTTGTCTTTGTAAATTAGTTGATTGATGTTGTTGTAAAGAAACCGATAAAATTTGATTCAGAGATTTTTGTTCTTGTTGTACTGGTGAAACAATAACTAATGGTGGTGAAACAGGAGGCGGTGAGTAAGCCTGTAATTGTGGTACAGGTGATTGATTCCGGTGACCTGAATGTAGTGGAGATGAACGTGTTTGTGTAAGCACTGGTGGCACTGAGATTCTTAAAGATGATGATGCACATGTTGTCGATAGTTGTTGTAGTTGTGCCGTTGCATACGTGATTTGTTGAGGATATAATTGCTGTAGTGCTGTTGTTGATGTTGTGGCACCTGTATGTGAATATGCTGGAGAAGGTAGTGGTTGAAGTGTTGGTAAAACACTCAAATTTTGCATCATTCGTAACGATAATATTAAATCCCATTCATTGGGCAATAAAGTTTGTGACTGAGGTTGATATGGATATAGACAATGATACTTTTGTTCAGATGTCGGTGCAGCATTATACAATGTTGATTGTGGTGGTGGTGCAGCATTATACATTGTTGATTGAGGTGATGGTGCAGCATTATACAATGTTGATTGTGGTGGTGGTGCAGCATTATACATTGTTGATTGAGATGATGGTGCAATATTATGCAATGATGATGAAGATGGTGTATGAAGTGTTGACGATATTTGACTCTGAAAAATTGGATGATGATGACATAATGGTGTTGATGATGTATTTGGCGACAACGAAGGAATCGAAGTGTCGAACGGCATTACATTATTATTGGTGAACATTATAAAGAAGAAATGAAACGTATAATCTACAGTGAAAGACAGAAAGAAATATAGATAATATTTCTCGTGACCAGAATCAAATATTTCAACAAATCAAGAATTAATAGATACATATTTCCATGAAGATACAGTTGTAGTATGCAATTTATCCATTTAGATACTCATCCTCAATATTGAATGTAAAAGAAAAGTCTATTTAATACGACATAAATAAAAGTAACGATATTTGCTTTATAAACCGTAGAAACCTAGTTAAAAAAACAGCTGCTACGCCACAAAATATTTCGGAATTTCTCACGATTTCTGGAACTGATTGATACAAAAGAACTTATTGTATTGTTTTCTATTCCATCCGACACAAAATTTGAAAACATTCTTGTTAAGAATGTTTTGGTACAAATGGTGGCAATTTTTTGTTTCACTATTTTAAACCAGAGTGAACTATGAGTCTTTTATGTTATTGTTATGTTCTCGTGATCACTAACTTACTTTCCTTTACCATTTTCAATACAGCTGAATGTATAATAGTTTTTTATTTTCACATGAGAAGAAAAAATATAACCATTGTATCAAGCAAAAGAGTACTTCGCATAGTGACAAGCTTGACACAAACAAATATCTAACTGCAAGAAAAAAAAATATAACAAACGAAAAACATGAGAAAGAAGAAAAACAAATCAAAATTAAATTATTATAGTTCTGCTCTATTTTGGACTTTGTTTATCAAGTTCTATTATTTTATTCAATCATTCTAATTATTTTTTTCTGATGTGATTGTGGATAATACTTTATTTGATATTTTAGGAATTTTTCCTAGTTTGTTTGTTAAGATTTTATAGGTTTTTGTTTCAAATTTTTCATTATTATTCATTTTTTTTCGTTTTGGTGAAATTATGGATGTTGCTGTACTTGTATCTTCATCATTTTCTTTCCGTTTAGATGGTGAGACAACAGATAATTGTGTTTGTTTTTGTTTCGTCTTCGAGCGCAACCGGAACGAGCGTCTTTTAGAACTATAACTGGAAGATAATACCAAATACATAAGAACAGATTTGAAGCTACTAATAAATGTAATCTTACTCTTTTGACTTGACATTATCAGCAATAACCTTTTTCGTACGGACTACTTTTTGTTTTCGTTGTGATGATATAACTTGTCGTTGTTTGGGAGATGAAGTTTTGATCGAATTATCAGTATTCAGACGCGATGGTGATGCTGATCGATTTCTCGTTTCAATCGTAATACTCGAATCAGTTTTACCAGCAATTGGAGAACAACTGTATTCAACCTACAAGTAATTACATATAGTCCTATTTCTGGTTACCAGAAACTACGTTTTTTAAAGTCTAGAACACTAAAATTAAGACATTTCTCACTTGTTCTTCAATTACTCTTGAGACAATACCATCATTACTACTATAGTCATTCTCATCGATGGCAACTCGTTTTAAATGATTGTTTTGTGGCGAAATGCTACCATTAGCAATCGATTCTTCACCAGATACACTACTATCAGTCAGAATAGTATTTCTCTTAACATAACCTTGAAAGTTATTGTTGTCTTTCTATAGAAAAGATAAAAATTATGTCTGCAAATCATATCATCATTTTAGAGAACGGCAAAAGGCATACTTCTGAATCATTAATATTTGATTGTTTGTTTACTTGTTTATCAATTGCGATGATACCATTGTGACCTAATTTTTCCTGTTTCAATGATGGGAGAACAAAAGTGCACGAAAGTAATCGTTAAAAATGAATTTAGAAGCAGTCAGTACTCACATCATTAATTCCCATTGCTTCATTATCATCTGCAGTAATAAACTCTTCCGAATGTTTATCTTCCATCATTTCAATAGACTTATAATAAAAACAACAAAATGATTAGAATGTTTTTCTAGGATACATGGAATTTAACCATGATGCACTTCATTAACAACTTACTAATTTTTCTTTTTGTTTACTGCCATTAACGTGAACACCTTTTTTCTATTCAATATAAGAATGAAAAAATTTCAATACTCGTGACGAGAATTACAAAAAATAAGCGCTTACCTTTTTATTTTCTCTTTCAACACATTTCACCATTATTCTTTTTGGAATTGGTATTGTTTTGGTCGGCTGAACTTCACTTAACTCATAATCATCTCCATAATATTCAAAAACTCTGTTAACAAAGAATAATATAAAATAAAACATCAAATAGTGAAAAATATCATTTACGGTCTTTGTTGTATGGGTGATATGAAATGAGGATTGCAAACTATATCGACACTATCAGCAATCATCTGGACAACAGCACATGCTCTGTCCTTCGTCATCTCGACGTTTTGTACGTCAAATAGTGCCTTCAATTGCACCCCAGATAATAAAGTTCCATGTTCACGTGCGTAACTAAGAACACTGGTTGCACATTCACGTACTTCTTGCTTTTTGTCATATAGCATATATAAACCGCCTATTTGAAACCATCCATTAGTAAGAGTATGGATTTTTTCAGAAAAACTTTTGATAATTATCTACTTACAATTTTTTGACCCGCCTTTCCAATTGATAGAACGTCTTTTATGACCATCAGTTGAAACTAAGCAAAATATATGAAAAATTAGCTCCCACTTCTGGTTACCAGTTTTGAGAATAAAGGATATAAAAACAAGGGTGGACTGTAATAACATACCGTTTTTACGGGATGTTTCTTCTCCAACATCATCTTCTTTACCCGATACATTTGTTCGATTATAAATTGATTCATCTATACGACTACCAATGTTTTCAACATCTAAAAGTATAATTGTATAATTTTTGTTTGTGATGAACAGAAATAAATGTCCCATCAAATGCATTATATGAGGGTATCTTTTCCAGAATTATCCGACTGTTTTTTATCGTTATTCAACATTCACAGACTCTGGATGTTTTTTGTAACTTGTATACAACCTTGAATCCTATAAAAAGTTGTTATATCAGGAGCCAAACCTTATTTTTCAAGAAAAACCAGAAAAATAATTCTTTATTGTCATATTATTTCGCATAGAAACAAAAGAGGTTCTCTCCAAATTCAACATACTGTTATAGTGCTGCTCAATCATTTCTTTTTTCATTCTTTTGTCTCCTCTGTTATATCATACAAATGACAGGTACGACATATCTGTATATATATCTTTGCCTCTTTCGTTCACCTTTGATATTTTCTAACTGTTCCTTTCCCTGTATGTTATGTGATTTTTCCCTTGCGCTCATAGTTATTTCCAAACCCATTTGGAATTTTCTTAACTCGTTCATCTATGCATAGTAAACCTTTTTCAAAAGAAAATGAAGACGTTTGTTATCGATCAGTAAGATTGATTCATTCGCTAACACATACAAACAAAATTTATCATTTACATACCGATTAGAATTCTTTTTTTCCGATTTCTTGATGTTTTATTTTTCAGTACTTCGTCGACATATAAAAATAAATTTCCATTTTTGAGTAAAATTTGTTGTGTAATAGTTGTTTTTGATGCATTGGCTTTAAACAAAATTGTCGAATTACGAGATTTCAATCTATTGCCACGATAGAATTGATTGATTTTTTTCTTGAACTCATTTGTCCCTTTAATACCTGGAAATATGCAACTATTGTTGCAGTACGAGGACAAATGTTCTAGAATATGATTTTCCAAATCAACTAAAAAAGACAAAAACAAAGTCAGCAATAAAAGCGATCTAATATGCTTTAGTTCTTAATATTCTGATCAACAGCAATAGGATCAATATGAAAATGACGATCATTACAAAATATTTGAGCATATTTAGCTGATCAAGAAAAGAAGCATAAGTGTATTTTCTGGTGACCAGAAATATTTTAACTGGAAAGATGAAGATCATTAGAACGTATTTTAAGACATTTAGCTGATCATAACAAGAAATATAACCATATTTTCTGGTTACCTGAACTGAAATAAATACGAAAATAAATACCGATAGAAGAGACTCGGAGTAACTAGTCTCATGAAGAAATAGAATAAAGTGTTACTGTTTTGGTCACCAGAAATAAAAGTTATGAAAGTGAATTTGCTGTGATTAATCTGGTCCATAGAAGTTGAGTTATGGAAAATAAGACAGATTATCTACTAACTTTGACTGCTGATTTTTTTCTTATATAAAGTTAAACACGGTGTTTGTAAAAATTGGTCAGTTCCACCGCTTTCTTGAATACAAGTTTCAAGATCGTATTCTGCTTCTATATCAGTACAATCATCGGTGCTTTCTTGATCATTATTTGATTTGATAATTATTGCCTTGGACTTGGACTTAGTCTTTTTCGTTATCATTTGTTGTTCTGTTGAGATGGTTGTGATGGAACACAATTTGTTTTGCTTGGATAAAGTTGATGATGATGAATATTGAATAGTTGGAGACGATGAAGATTGAATAGCTGAAGATGGTGTTGGATTTATATCAGTATTTGGTGTTGTTGGTGGTAACGTTTCATCTGAATCTAATGAAGATGATAACGTGGTGCTGTTTGACGGTTTCAATGCTAATGGTAATCTGGTTTTATTAATATTCGATACCATTGTTATTTGTTGTGTTACTCTTTGAATTTAAAATTTATTGTTACGATGACAATTATTAAAAGCTATTAAAGAAATATAAAATAATGAGTCTGAAAAAAATAAATTGCGGGTGAAATGTTTTTCCGTTCTTTGAGATTCTGATGACCAGAATTAAAAAATGAAGTTATGAACAGATGATTTCGAGACGATTACAATAGGCAAAATTCAAGGGAGATATACAAATACACCTCATTCAGCGATATTTGTTCTCGATAGGGCATAGACTTATAAAATAAGGTTTGTTTTCAAAAAAAAGTCTGTGTCTACATCGTAATATCGCAAAGCAATATCAGCATTACAAATATATCATATTCTTGTAAGCAACTTAAGACTCTTGTGCAAGTAAGATTGATTACAAGACATTCAATAGAGAAAAAGCTTTGGAAAAGCATAAACTTACGCAGTAATACTAAACAAACTAATTCTTGTCACCAGAAGAAAAACGCAAAGAATACATTGTACTGGAAGTTAGTAATGTTATAAATGTGTATGACTGAAAAGTTTATTTTTCAAGTATTTATACGTGCTGCGCGGTCGTCTAACTATCTTTCTATTTATTAGACTATTTTCTAGTAAATAATGTTTTTGTTCAGCGTCGTCGAAACAGAATAGTCACAATAGATTATTTTCTGGTCATCAACACGCATTATTGATATCTAATCCATAGATTAGACCACGCTTTTATTTCAACTCAGATAAAATTTGTGTTATGATTTTAATTTCAAGTTGAAAGCTTCAGTTCTTGGAAACACGTGTTTCTACAGAATATATTTGTTTTCGTAGACTGCACGCTGACAACACATCGTTTTTATTTTCGATTTGCGTAATGTGTAAAGAACAGGAAAAAAATGAAATTGAAACTTATAAAAAAGCTAATGAAAAGATTAAGTATAATGCGCTTCTGGTGACCAGAGTAGATTTAATGAGAAAAATACCTTTGTTAAGATCCTTGGTGTACGTACTACAACACTTCCAGGAATGTCCATCATTTGCCCTAAATTTTTCTCCCAGATTCGATCCTACATCTGGTCCCTGTTTAAGGACCATTAAACAATTACGATCAAATCTGGTGACCAGATTGAAGAATACAACCTAGATTCGAAATTGCATATAGTTCTTATTCTAATGTAAAGCATTGTGATGTTATATCTGGTGACCAGATTTAAAAGTACAACTAAAATTCAAAAGAGCATAAAGTTCTTATTCTTATATAAAGCATTGTGAAGTTATATCTGGTGACCAGATTGAAGAGTAGTACCTAGTTTGAAAATAGCATATAGTACTTATTCTAATGAAAAGCATTGTGATGTTATATCTGGTGGCCAGATTTAAAAATAGAACCAAAATTCAAAAGAACATAAAGTTCTTATTCTTACATAAAGCATTGTGATATTATATCTGGTGACCAGATTTAAAAGTACAACTAAAATTCAAAAGAGCATAAAGTTCTTATTCCTATATAAAGCATTGTGATGTTATATCTGGTGACCAGATTGAAGAGTAGTACCTAGTTTGAAAATAGCATATAGTACTTATTCGAATGTAAAGCATTGTGATGTCAAATGTGCTGACCAGATTCATAAAACGTAGTTGTTATTGTAATGTAAAGCGTTCGAGTGTGAAATCCGATGGCTAGATTGAAAACACCATACAGACGTTTAACTTGTTATCCTTTTTTGCCGTCACATCTCGTGAATCTGTCTGTGTAATTCATTTAGAAATTTAATCTGAGATTCTGTTTTAAGGTAAGTGTCGCTCAAGTCTAATTGAGATCAAGCAGTGTGTCAAAAAAGAGCAAAAACTTCATACTGACAGCACAGTTAATTTTGCAAATAGAACCTGTGACTGCATTTTAATAGTATTGTGGAGACTAGAGAGAAATTTTCCATTATTATGAGATTGTGACGAAAATATTTGGTCTGCTTGAAAAGTCGGTCTTAATTTTTATCTACAAATGTGTTGTTTTTGAATTTGTGAAATATTATTTGAAAAACGATTGATGATGCTGCTAGCGAAGCGTGACATATAGTAAAGAAAAGGGATTAATAATATGAAAAGGAACAAAACTTTTGACGGTAAAATACAAAATTCATGTGTTTCACAAAACCCAAAATATCATAAGTAAGAAAATTGAAGTTGAAATGCGTATGCCAATAACTATAGACAATGAATACAAAATGATTCTGGTGACCAGAAAGTGGTTGGCAATACTAGAGTTTTCGCCATAATATTTGGTTTCATCGATAAAACATTTCAACACGGTACGGGATGATGTTGAATTGTATTCTATATGGTGTAGTATGTATTTAAGAAAAAGACTCCCTACATCGAATAGTGTTTAAATAAAAGTACCTATTTGGTCACCAGGATTGACCATAATTGCTTAATTGTTCGTAAATGTGGACCGACATAGGGACGAACCTTGAAACCAAAATTTAGGGCAAATGGTAACCTGCCATTTCTAGTATGGTAGAAGCGGGATGCAATTGATGATAATATGTACTGAATGTGTTATATTAAAAAAAATCCTTAAATTAAAATCCCTAATTGGTCACCAGTATGAGCGTTAATTGATTTTTTTTTCCACAAATGTGGATTTTATTTAGGGATGAATTCAGGGAACCTGATTTGTGGAAAATGATAACCTACCCTTTTCTATCAAGAATGAATGAAGAAAAAATATAAATATTTGAGTTTTTCATGCTTATGCTTCACTATGTGCTTTTTGCTATAGTATTCTCCTGTACTTCAAAACTATTGTTTGATTGTAAGAATGACATTAACATTTACCATGAACAGAACTTATTCAAAAACTATTTAATTACAGTTGTTGTTAGCGGGCAAATGTCAGATGCGAAACTGAATAATAAATTGCATGATGTATCGATACATGAACAAAAAAACTTCTTGAAACTTAACGGAGCTGTTCGTTGTTTAACTACAGTAAATTCCAAGTATCATGATGATCTACCTTCCTGTTAAACAGAATCAACTGGTTCATGTCTCGTACTAATTGTTTTTTTTTCGTTCTGTTGTAATCATATCTAGTTCTTGCCTCTGACTGCTTGACAATAAAATTGTTATTTTCGTCATGTTTGGATATATTTATTTTCTACAGCATACATGTAACTCCGAATACCGATGAACGACATTTTTGTTCACCGCCTTTTCAATATATTAGATGATATAAATGTTTAATAATATTGCTTATCTAATGATGGTCGATATTTATAATATCGTAAACTTATTTAACACACTTGTGCGTGAAAAATATTCGAAAACAACTCATCAAGAATCGTCTTCTAAAGATTGCGTACTGGCAGATCAGTTATTTCTAGTATTTGATCAATTAATAAATTCAGCTGATACTTTCGTGGATAATATTATCACCTTAGATTTTGATGAATATGATGATGATAATGAAGACTATCAACAACCAAACCGAAATGATATTCCATCTAATATTGAAAATTTAAATTATTCTTATGATGTGATATATGCTTTTTTTTAATATACGAAAAGTTATACTTTTGCATCATTACGTAATTGATACAGAAAATAAAACATAAAGAACAATTGCGTCGAGTAAAACAATATATAAAAGCCCAAGGTACAAGAGCTCAAAAACTTCGACATATTGATAGTTTCGTTTATAAGGAACTTTATTATATTAGAGAATGTCGTCTACCAGTTCGTGATTCTGATTTAAGACGGCTTGCCATAAAAAAAAGGCTAATAATTTAAATTTGAATGGTTTTACAGCATCTCACCATTGGATATCAGATTTTAAACATCGTCATCATATCTCATCAAGAAAAATAACAAAATTAATAACAATAATGAAAAGCGCTAGATTTCTCTTACTTGTATCTCTGAATCTTTTAAAATTATTGGAGCCAATAAGTTTTGAATCAGAATTAGATTTTCTCGAATATAGCGCTTGGGCATCCTGAGAATAGACCAACGAAAAGAAGTAACCAATGAAAAGATATTTATTGCTTCTTTCAATTATGAAAATCAATCCATAGATAAGAACTCTTGCACAGACAAGTAAAAAAACAACTGCAGTACAAGTGAAATCGATGAACGCAACTGCCCACCCATATACAATTATGCTGATCATAAATATGGCAGAAAATTTAATTGGTCCGGTATTTATATGCCTCCAAGAAACATCAGGAAAATTAGGACCCTGTGTTAAACAATCAATTTATAAAGCTAACAAGATTTATGTTACTTGTAACAAGTCAGGAAAGTTAACTACAACACATATTCATTACTGAGCGGAAAACGTTTTAGGTCCATTAGTTTCTGAAAATTGTTTGTCGCTATTAGACTTCTGTTTCGGTCACACTGATGCTGCTACGCATTATGATATTTTTACAGGTAAAATAAGATGCAAGCGAATGCAAATT
Source organism: Rotaria sp. Silwood2 (assembly GCA_905329745.1). NCBI lineage: Eukaryota > Metazoa > Rotifera > Eurotatoria > Philodinida > Philodinidae > Rotaria > Rotaria sp. Silwood2. The sequence continues at coordinate 36,904 of CAJNSZ010000811.1, read as the reverse complement.
GCACTAAAAAAGACCGGTGCTATACAACGATTAGATCGTTATTTTTTTCGACGATGGAAAAATTTTAAACAAAAAATTTGTGAGCGAGTGACAATAGGTTAAATTCAGAGTGATATTTGCTCTAGAAACAATCTATTAGATATGCGTTCGTGAATATACAGCCAACTATGAGCAGAGCAATTTTTCCGTATAAGCAGGTATCCTTGGTATGCAAATTGGTATTCATCAAAAAATCTCGCTCATTTTAAAAATGTACAGGATGTGTTTCTCCTTTGCTAAAGCTTTTGTTCGGTACCTGCGTGCAATAATTTTTCCTTTATTTGCTGTAGTCACTGTAAACATATTCTATATTTCAATCATCTTTTGTAACCGATCATAAGCGTTGAAAAAATTCTGTTCATTGTTGTCATAGAAATACAGCTACCTTCTGGACTAATTCTACATCCAATAATATGATTTCTGAATAAGTTCTATTCATGGTAAATGTTAATGTCATTCTTACAATCAAACAATAGTTTTGAAGTACAGGAGAATACTATAGCAAAAAGCACATAGTGAAGCATAAGCATGAAAAACTCAAATATTTATATTTTTTCTTCATTCATTCTTGATAGAAAAGTAAAGAACCTGTCAGTTTATATAACTACACTCTTTTCACAAAGTAGATTATGGTCTTATTTTAATTATTATATGTGAAGAAGATAATAGTTTCTTATAAGCTAGCACACAGTTGTGTATACATGATAACTATACAAAAAATATTTTGTCTATAGTTTTTTTCTGAAGTAGCCTCAGTAGGTAAACTTTTCAGATCTCAGATCCAAGTACTTGATTTAGCAAACCCATGCACTTTTTATGAAGAAACTCGGAGAGATAGTCAGGAATCTTTACCTGGAAAATCGATTGATATCGTATTTCTTCTTAATTTGTGGCCATGCCATATTCTTATTTGAATGCAATTTTGCTATTACTGCCATTGCTGAGGTCGCCAATTGAAGGGCTCATCAGGTTTATATAAGTAAAATCATCATGAGCACAAGAGGACAAGCGAAAATTATATTGGAAAAACTGCTTTACATGCGATTTCTTTTATTTAATTTTCTATTTCAGATAATATAGACTACTGACTATTTTCTTTGGGTCGTTTTCCAGTACTTAGTTTTGATCGTCCATTCGATCCACTAGCTCAGTCGTCTTGTAAGTGTGACAATTGTCATATTTAATAGAACAAACACAACAAAAGTGAGCTTATGATTGAAAAAATTTCTTGTTAGATTTCTTCTTATGCCAATGATAAAGATTTTGAAATTCGAGAAGTCGAGTGAAAACTGTACTTAGCATGACAAAGTAGCATACGGGATATTCCATGGACTCTCTTAGACAAAATTCACATGCGCTTTCAAATTGCACGAGACTTCCAGAGTTTGTAGACAATGATTATCTAAGATTATTTGTAAGACTAGTGTTTTTAGATTACATTAAAAAACACAACCATATAAAAGATGATATTTTTAGGATTTTTCTATAAATCACAAAAATCAGAATTTTTTTCAAAAACTGTATCTACCGATTAAAATGTAAACAACACTAATTACATGTACATATTATATATATATATCAATTGATTGCTGTTAGTGTTGGCTATATCTTGAGTATAGCAGACTATACTCCTCTTACCACATTAGTTACATGACTTTTTAATTTATATGATATACCCTCTAAGTTGTAGTGTGCTCTCGTTTGACTAAAACAAAGGTTCGGAAGAGCGGAACTCTCAAGCATAGCCATATATAAAGTTTTGTAGTGTCACTTGCTCTGCAACATACAGTAAAGCTTAGCTTTCACTTTTTTCCATCTTACAAACATCTGAAATTGAGCTAAATCTGACGACCTCGACTGAGCAAGCTCCACCATGAGTTACATGTATTGGCTCGCATATCTTAAGAAAATTGGGGTGTTTTATATTTCTCTATTTTTGCATTTTGTAAGATGAAAAAAAGCGAAAGCTCGACTCTTGTGCATGTTTCAGGGCAAGTGATACTCTACAAAACTTTATATATGGTTATGCTTGGGAGTTCCGCTCTTCCGAGCCTTTGTTTTAGTCAAACGAGAGCACACTACAACTTAGAGGGTATATCATATAAATTAAAAAGTCNGTTCTGCTTTATACAGGAAGATTGTTATTCATATTTCTTATTATTAATTTTTTATTTCCAACAGCTCCTGAATTACCATTATTTTACTATTGGCATTATGATGGTATTATCGATGGTCTTTGTAAATCATGGCCAATCTTTATTTTGGATTTTCTTGTTAATCTGTTATTCCTTCTAAAAAATGATCAGAGTACTTTGGATTCTGATAGCTTTTACAGAAACTATTCAAATGAAACATCAACATTATTCAAATGTTTGATTGATATTTTATTAGTCAGTATCAGAGAAGAAATTCTATATCGATGGCTATTTTTTTTTATTCAAATATTATTATAATGAAAATAATAAATTTTTGTTCGCTTGGTATAATGCACTGGTTCTATTTAAATATTAAAGCACATTTGTTAAACTGGATTTCATTTAAGAAATTAGAATGGTTATTATATGATCAGACTCATTGGTCGATTGGATGTGGTGCCCTTGTAGCAAATGCTGCTTTTCGTAAACAGAATATCTACCTTGAACTAATTGTCTATGTAAATTCATGGTATTTTTCAAAATTAAAGAGTACCAAAACTCACATTGAAGAAAAGCTAACGGTGTTTGAAAATTCATTTTATTTCTGTTTGAGGAACGATCTGTTTTTTTCTCACTAAATTTTATAGGAGAAAGTCTGAAGCATTCTGATGAAATGTGAATAATTTTTTTTTGTTGAGACTGCTTTCTTCAATGTTGTTTTCAGATCGTTCCTAGGTTATTGAGACCAAAATTAAGTCTTCACGGGCGAACTAACAAACTTAAAATATAGGCTACCCTTGATGTGCAACGATCGAGATATTCGAATTTTAAGGTTTTCACAGTATATGTGAGGTGCTTGCAATTCAACAATTTCAGCAGAGTTTTGTTTTTCTCTTTTTAGTGATGGTTGAATAGAGCTCATCAAACTATATACGAAGAAATATGCTTCAAATAAAAAATAAGCATTTCACGAAAAATGTCCCAAATATTATCATCTTCAAATATAAGAGAAGATAGAATTCAATTTCTAACTTTTATAGAATAAAATTTGTTTTTTTTTTCAATTTGAAACTTGTTTTTCTAATGCAACTCAATCAACTCAATCCAACCAACATGAAAAAAAAAAGAAAATCAAACTCGGATGAAATTGTTGAATTGCAAGCACCTCACACATACTGTGAATACCTTAAAATTCGAATATCTCGGTTGATGTACGTGAAGGATGGTTTATATTTTAAATTTGTCATTTTGAAATTGAAAGTCCTAATTTGACTCAAATATGTCTACTCTTATTAACTAACAACACGAACACTTCGATTACCAGTTGATTAAGTTTTTTTTCAAGAAAAACTTAAGTTCAAAGAACAATGATCAAAGTCTACAAGACTAACTATGGCCGCGTATGCTTATCGATATATAGTCTCAAAAATTGATTTCGTTGCTGATTAAATCTCTAAAACTAATCGTCTTCAATTTTGACAGGTCTTACGTCTCACAGTTTCTCCAATGTAAAACGCAAGTGGAAGATAACTGAAATTAGATTTTTGCTTCGATACAAAATTGACGACAAGTAGAAAAAAGACCAGTTTTTTTCAACCTCGTGATAACATTTATTTATTCATGGATAGCAATATTAATTGTATATAAACGACACGGTAAAACACAACTATAAAAGTACATTATCTGATTTTTTTTCGAAAGAATTCACATAACATCGGTAGACATCTTTTTTGAAAATTGTCACCCTTCGCTAAAATCCTGGATTCGCCATTAATATTCAAATATAATGGATTATTTGTTTGTGGCAGTTTTTCATCATTATGTTTGTTCTAATCTAGACCATGTTAATGCCTTTTCCATTGAAATCTATTCATAACAAAAATAATTCACTCAAAACATAATCAATCAGTGAGAAGTTATCAATTAGTTCATCACTCGATTCCGATGATATAATCGAACTAGAGTATTCAATAATATCAAGTAAATCAATAAATGTTGGTGTTGTATCATCATTACCATTATTCATATTTAAATGACGTTCAACAATATTAATAGCTGTTTGTGTTATTTGATCAGTATTTTGTTGTATTTTGTAATTCTTCAGAAAAATCAATATTTAAATGAAATGTATTTGATGTTTCAATAGATGAATAATTTTCATTAAAAGCTGACCGTCGAATGATTGAATTAGCTTGTGCTTGAATTTTATCGAGAACTGAATCAATATTATTAAGAATTGAATGAATTTGTGTTACTATCATTGATTGAATGGGTATAGATGATTGACGAATAATTGGCTGTTTTACAAGTATTATTGATGATGGTAGTGGTGGTGATTTAGTAATTAGTGATGTTGATAAAGACATTGATGTTGGTTGAAATTGTAAATCATCATCAATAGGATGAAATTTTTTTCCGTTCAATATTATCAGTTATAGAATGAACTTCATTAATCAATTGTTTATTTGTTAATTCTTGATTAAGAGTCAAGGTGGCTGTTTCGTAGGAAAATGAAAGTATACTTTTCGATGAATAAAATAGAACAACATATAATCTGATTTATAAGAGATTCAAAGACATGAAAGTCTTTGTTCTTCTTATTAGCATTTGTCGAAAACGCCACTACTAAAGATTAGGATCCTTTGATTGTTGTGAATTAAAAACATAAGAAGAAAACATCTATGAGAAAATTATATATATAATCTGAAATTGTATTTTTCACTCTACTGATTCGTAGAAAAAAAAACTCTTTTCCCTTTTATCACTTTGGGGCTGGAAAAAAGTTGTTCTTATTTAACGTCGAATGTAATGACCTTGTACAGTTTTCTATAACTTCGAATAGGATTAAACTTTCATAGCATGTTCCTCCACTCGTAACATGGATATAGCATTAGCACAAATGAGTGAGAGAATTCAAGAGTTGAGCTAAAGATTTTATATTAGATCGTGTTTCACAAAAGATAAATATTCAAAGAAGAAAATAAATTTTAGCAACGTTCGATGTTGTAGTTATACGAATAATTGGTTCTATATCTTTTTGAGATTTTCGATTTGAATAAATTGATTTTCAGAATTTTTAATATTCTTTTTTAATTTAATTATTTTTCCATCCAAATTTAACCTATATTCATTATTAGTAAAAAGTTTTAAAAGTATTGTTAGACTATCTGATGTGATAAATATGTTAATCTAATTAAATATAAGATTTTCAAGACCAAAGAAGAAAAAAAAGAATTATTGAAGAAAAATATGTTTTACAGATAGAATTAATTGCTTGTAAACGATATTGTTCATCATTAAAGATAGAAAAAACGAATTGAAGAGTATTCGAATTGAATTGTAAATTATTAAGATGAGATTTAAATGTAATAAACATTTATAATCGATCAATATCATTATCAAGTTGATGTAATTTTTGACATAATATATCAACTACTGAAATATTCTTATTTATCATTATTTAAAGCATATTTTTAAACAAAAGAGTGATCAAAAAAGCTTGTTCGCGCAGCCCCTTTTGGGACTGAAATATGGAATTTACATATGCTCTCTAGCCGCATTCAACTAGAGTAGTGTCACATATCCAAGATTTTGGAGATGCCACCGCATCTCCCGCGGGATATGCCGCATGTCCAGCGGGAGACGCGGCACCCACACTCGGGAGATGAGGTCATTCACCACTGGAGATGTAAGATCTCCTTTAGAGAGACGCATCCCCCACACCGACACTCGCATCTCTCGCGCGAGATGCGGCATCTCCCGCAGGAGATGTGGTGGCATCTCCAAAATCTTGGATATGTGACACTGCTGACAAATAGAGCTCAACGAATAGTCCATGAACGAGACTTAGAGGTTTTATATTCAAGTGTATCGTTGTTTTTGCTTAATATTTTTGTGTTAATCATTTCTAGTTAAAGTTTTTTACGCGAGGAAAATTGTTTTTTTTGAGCTCATATTACTAAATATTTCTTTATTACTATGTTTTTTAAAATTATTATTTATTCTCTAACTTCATCGGTTTACTATAAGAAAATATAACATTACAGAGAAATTAACATAAGTACTATCTATAAAGGACGACTAGGAAAAGCANGCAAGATTATTCTCACTTAGCTTATTATCATTTTGGGATATTCCAGGATGGGAATATTCCTTCTCTTTATCACCTTCTATAGTACTATGACCTGTAAGGTCCTAAAGGTCATAGATTATCTCATTTCCCAACTGGTACATATCTTTTCTCTCTAGATCCCTCTCCTTTCTTCTACCTTCGTATATGACGTCATGTTTTTCCTTTGCTTATTCCACAAACATTGCAATCAAAACAGTCTCTAAGAAAAAATGCGGTTTGCACATCCCATAATGTTCGATGTGATACACAGTATATGTATGTTGACTGCCATGTGCCTCTATGTATTGTTGATTGCTTTAAAGACTCATACAAAAATGAACTACTAATACTTCTTTGACACAGAAATGCAATTTCTTTCAAAAAATAACTAAAAACCATATTTAAACATTTCGTATAAAAATTTGGATTTTCACAAAAAGAAACCGGGAGCCAAAGGGTTAAGTATTTACCTCAAATGCAAATTGTGGTTCGAATGGTCAATGAAGTTCTCTATCAAATGCATTTCATACTAAAATTCTATAGATAGACTATGATAGGAAGATTTCAAATTCCAGACATAAATTTCACTTCTTTTTTTCATGTTTTGTGATGCTTAGAAATTTTTTCAGCGATGCTTGTAGAAAATGTAGCAACTTCTCATTTTATTCAGGCTTTTGTGCTCTTGAGGGTGGTACTCTTGAAAAGTAATTGTCACACAGCTTCCTGTGACTTGTGAGTGATTGAAAAAAAACAAAATACACTCAAATTATGGATAACATTAATCTTAACTTGGTGGAATAGTTCACTATAGACATAAAAAATTTCATTAAACATAAAATCATTCAATTATAAACAATGATGTTGTTGGAGTTCAAACGGACTTGTGTTTTTACCGACAGATTGACAAAACAATAGAAGTTCATCTTTCTAATACAATAAGATCCACGCAAAAAAAAAAACAAGGACACTTTATTGTTAATTATCATGGAGAGCGTCTATCAGCAGACCTTTCAAGTATTTAGTATCACATTCTACTTTTTAAATATCTTAAATAGTGAGTCAATCATTCAATTTCCTTTTGAATCATGTCTAGTTTCAATAAACTTCACCACTGAAGTCTATTCTCTTTCTTCGTTGGATATTTTTTTCGCTTGTCATCATTACATTTGTTGACTATGTAAGCGCGGATCTTATAGCACAACTACACAAATCGGCATCCGTTAAAATTGAAACTCCAAAAAAAAAAAAGACGGATCCACTTCAGGAGCCAAAGGGGTCCACTATAAGATTTTTCGAGTGAAAACTATTCAGTTTTAGGTAACACATGATGCAGCGTCGCTTGATAATGCTTTTACATGAGATAGAAAAATCTCTAACGAAGGAACACTCCTAAGTGATCCACTTCGTTTGCTTTTATATTTTACCAACCAAAGATCTTGACAGTACGATAACCAAAAATGATGCAAATTTAAATATGAGATAGCTTAATCAAGATCTTCATGTGCACAAAGTTTCAGGACAGACTCCCCAAATAGATTTTTTTTTTTGAAAATTAGACTTCTGCAGAATGAATCTAAGCAAGAACAGAAAAACTTTGAAAGTTATTCTATTCTAGTGATCTCCTATATATTAGGAAGATATGGAAGCAAATAGAGTTCAAGACTTGAGAATGTTTCCTCATCAGTACGTGCAATCTTTTTCAATATTTGCATACTGTTGAGTCTTCTCGTTAGTCAACCGATATCGATGTTCATTTGTGAACGACCTGTCAGTTGATGAGAAGATGACGACAAAAAAAATGCTTAAATTTCTTCACTCAAACAACGAACTACAACGATATATTTAGACCTTAGAAGCAAATAAGCTGATTCGATAGAAGAAGTATGATACTTAACACTATCTGTTTCCTCAATTAACTTAATAAGACGTTGGCAATGCTACTTTTAGGAGACAACATGAATTTGATATTGATCCTAGATATACTTTTATGAAAGAGTGTTTCAAGTGAAAACAGAAAAAAGCTACATAAGAGAGCGTTGGAAACCAGTCATTTTCAATAAAAACGAAATCATCTTCGAAGTAAAATGTGACAATCGAGACTTTCAACAACCAGCCAGTATAATATAACTGTATATGTCAACTCTCAAGCTGAGCGAGTAATTTAAGGATGTTATTTTACATATAAAACAGGTTCATGTAAATTTGGTTGCTGCACACACATACCACTCTTTTCTAGCACCTAGATATTTCAAATATTTTGCAAATTTTCTTTTTTCGTCAAAAAACTCACTTCTGGTCTCCCGTAGAGTCGCATATAAAAAAATGAGTTTTTTTGTAAAAACTCTACTTTTATCATTTTTGCATCTGCTATTTGAAGGTTTACTATTATTTTATAAAATTAGAACATGATTTTTAAGGTCAGACTAATTTTTTGATGAAAAAAAAAACTTAAGTCTACTCAAGTTGTGATACTAATTCAATATATCGTGGATTAGTTTCCACCGAATCACAATTTTCCTATCAAAATGTACTAAATACCAGAGAATGGACTTACAGTCTTGTCTCGAGAACAGTGTCCTTCGAGCTTTTTTTAGTGTGACCGGTATTTTTTCCTTGGTATTTTTATACAATTTACAACCTATTGAAAGCGCTATCAAACCATATGAAAATTAGACTGGTCACTCATGAAATGGGTAGACAAAAAGTGACAACTATCATCATCAGTCAGGTTCAATTTTCATACACGTGACGGTCATTGTCTATTTCCATTGATCTGTGCACAGTACAAATAAACGCTATATGTCTAATCCTACCAGAATCCACTTTCGGACACCTTCTATAATAGTTTAGCACAGAAGAAATCAAAATTCTCGAGACGTCCAATTGTGTATGAAAAACTGAAATTTTTTTACTTAATAGAATAGCTACTGCCCTGAGACGATACAAATATTAAAGAACTACTAAACAAACTATTTATCACATTATATTCATCTTTCCTTGTCGTCTTCAGATTCAAGTGGGCTCATTTGATAGTTTTTCATGTAGTGCTACATTATCATTTCCTGCTTCGAATTATTCTTCTTCCCTAATCCCTTGTCTTTCATTGTTGAATAATACCCTCATCATTAATAATGAATAGATCTAAGAATGGAAAAATAAAGTTATGATTCTGCATAGATTTTACAACAGCTACTTTGTTACAAGCAAAAGTTTTCATTTCACTGAAACTGTTGTCTATTGTCTTACAATTGCTTTTCAAATAGATTCGTTTTATTCATTCGAAATTGGAATGAAGAATTTACTCTTATATTAGAGCAGGACATTTTTGGGCAAATTGGAAAGCCTCAAGAAGTTTAGAAATATTTGATAATATTAATAACTTGTTTATCAAGATATCTTGTCTATCGTAAACTCATAATATTATTGTCCAAGAAAATGCTAAATTTATGATTTGTCCTCAGTTATATTTCAACGTTGCTGCGAAAGCAATGAAAGACAAACTGTTTTCGATATTATATATCGTCATGGAAAATAATGTGTCAATTGTTCGAAAAAGAATATTCAGATTTTCTCTTTCAGAATGGCAATTCAAAGCTATTGGAAGACGAGTACTTAACGTTAGCGGCATATTCACATAGTGCATACTACAACAACCGCAAACTTCGGAAAAGTCGACTTGATTCTCATAGAAGTGCTGCTTGTAGCATATAAATGAATAATTCGAAATAAAGAAAGCCATTGATTTTTTTAGTAATATTCTATGGAAACGTTCAAACTACATCGAACAAGAACTCGATGATAATTGATAGAAATTAGTTTTTTCGACGAACGAACCATCATAGATAAAATGAAAAGCTTGATACATAGAAAGATTATTTCTTTCACTCGAACAATCAATTTTCTTTTCGAAAGTTGTGATGCACTAAAGTGTTTGAATCATATATTAAATTACGCAGAATGAATTTTTTTCGAATGTATTTGTTTCTATTGCATAACTAATACAAATTTTGTCAAGATTTATGAGAATAGATTATTACTCTTTTCTATCATGTCAAGTATTGTTTAATAAAAAAAAACAGAAATCTATGAACAGTTGAATTCCTTCTTCAACGACATTTCCACTCAAGTAGAATTTTAAAGACTTACGATAGATATGACAACAAATCAAATATTTGAAATATATGGTTATCGATCATTCAGTTGTAATATGAATACCTGTAAAGTCGTCGATTTCTCGAGAATATTGGTAACAAGAACATCCGAATACTGTAAGAGAAAGGTCTAATCTAAACACGTAGGATGTGGGTGTGAATTTCATGATCTGTTTCTCCCACACTCTCAACAGTTATTGATTCCGTGATACAGTACTACGATTAAATTAGAGGCATAGAAATACAGCTCATATGAATAGAATTGAGCCATTGAACAAATATTATCCATTCAATAGCATTTTATCACAATTTAGATTTAGACAAAAGTTCTGTTTTCTAATTATACTCAATAGGCATTTCTGATTACATTGTATCATTTACTTTCAATTAAAAAAGAATTTTAAAATTAAATATTATTGTTAAAGCTTGCTCTATCATCATTTTCTCCATAGGTTCATGAAAATACTTATGTTCGTAAGACAAGATTTATTGAATCTATTATCTTTGTTTTTGTTTATATTTTCCCCAAAAAATTTTTTTTTAACATCTTCATAAAAAAATAATTCACTCAAAACGTAATCAATCAGTGGAAGTTATCAATTATTTCATCACTCGATTCCGATGATATAATCGAACTAGAGTCTTCAACAATATCAAGTAAATCAATAAATGTTGGTGTTGTATCACCACTACCATCATTCATATTTAAATGGCGTTCAACAATATTAATAGCTGTTTGTGTTATTTGATCAGTGCTTTGTTGTATTGTGTTATTTGGTAATTCATCAGAAAAATCAATATTTAAATCGAGTGTATTTGATGTTTCAATAGATGAATAATTTTCATTAAAAGCTGGTCGTCGAATGACTGAATTAGCTTGTGCTTCAATTTTATCGAGAACTGAATCAATATTATCAAGAATTGAATGAATTTGTGTTACCATCATTGATTGAATGGGTATAGATGATTGACGAATAATTGGCTGTTCTACAAGTGTTATTGGTGATGGTGGTGGTGATTTAGTAATTAGTGATGTATAACTTTGTGATGTTGATAAAGACATTGATGTTGGTTGAAATTGTAAATCATCATCATCAATAGGATGAAATTTTTTTCGTTCAATATTATCTGTTATAGAATGAACTTCATTAATCAATCGTTTATTTGGTAATTCTTGATTAAGAGAAGATGATGATGAACCACCACCAAACACACGACATACAAATTGTTTAGCTTTTTCAAATACTCCTGATGTATTTGATACAACCTTGAAACAAAAACGTTGTTAGTATAATTTCTGTAGAACTAAAATGTGAAACACGATATAACTATTATTGCTAATGACAGGAAGATCGTTTTAATCTATCTATTTTAGAGCACATTTTTTCACTATCCTTTTATTTGATTCTCTAAAAAAGCAATATGTTATAATGAGGTTTTATTGGTATACAATCTGTGATGATTCGTTGCTAAGATGTCTATGTCGAAGGCACTGTGGGCATGAAAGTGGCCATTTCGTAGGAAAATGAAAGTGTACTTTTCGATGAATAAAATAGAACAACATATACTCTGATCTATGAGCAATTCAAAAACATGAAAGCCTTTGTTCTCTATTGATTCGTAAAAAAAATACTTTTTCCTTTTATCTGTTTGGGATTCGAAAAAAGGTGTTCTTCTTGAACGTCGAGTGTAATGAACTTGCACAATTTTCTATAACTCTGAATAGGATAAAACTTTCACAGCAGGTTCCTCCACCCAGAACATCAATATAGCATGACCACAAATCAGTGAGAGCGTTGAAGGGTTGAGCTAAAGGTTTTAATATTAGATCGTGTTTCACAAAAGATAAATATTTAAAGAAGAAAACAAACTTTAGCAACATTAGATGTTGTAGTTATAGAAATAGTTGGTTCTATATCTTTTGAATTTTCGATTTGAATAAATTGATTTTCAGGATTTTTAATATTTTCTTTTGATTTAATTTTTTTCGCATGAAAATATTGACGATATTCATTATGTAATATGTCATTGACTTCTTTGTTTGTTTTTAATGGTCTAGAGATAAAAGATTTCTTGTTTTTATTTTTGTAAAATGTTTATTGCAATATTAAATACAACATACTCGCAATTTTTAAGTGTTTCAATTAAATTTAATCGATATTCATTATTAGTAAAAAGTTCTAAAAGTATTGTTAGACTATCTGATGTGATAAATGTGTGAATCTAATTAAATATAAGATTTTCAAGACCAAAGAAAAAAAAAAAGAAGGAATTATTGAAGAAAAATATGTTTTACAGATGGAATTAATTGATTAATTGCTTGTAAACGATATTGTTCATCATTAAAGATAGAAAAAAAGAATTGAAGAGTATTTGGATTGAATTGTAAATTATTAAGATGAGATTTAAGTGTAATAAGCATTTGTAATCGATCAATATCATTATCAAGTCGATGTAATTCTCGACATAATATATCAACTGGTGAAATGTTCTTATTTATCATTATTTAAAGCATATTTTCAAACAAAAGAGTGATCAAAAAACACTAAAAGTATTTTTAAATTTTCTTCCGCAAAATTTTATTTCGTAAAAATAAAAGCGCCAAATAGAATAACATTTATTAATATTGAAATCAAGTTTACGTTAAGAAATGTGTATCATAATGGTATGATTGAAAATATTTCGACTAAAGTTCCATACAAAAATGACGAAATAGTTACGAATATTGGTCGGAAAAATAAATTGGTATTACTTATTCATTGATTATTTGCGATTGATCAATCAGTTGCGAAGGCATCTTTTATAAAAAAAAATATTATTTTCGAATGGAAGTCCGTAATATTATCAACTTACAGCTTTCTCCTTTTAATTTATTCCACAAATAGAACTCAACGATTATTCGGTGAACGAGACATATAGGTTTTATATTCAAGTGTATCGTTGCTTTTGCTTAATATTTTTGTATTAGTCATTTCCAGTTAAAATTTTTTACACGAGGAAAATTTTTTTTTCTGACAATGGAAGGGTTTGAACTGTTGAGTGAAAAGATTGCTCATATTCAGGTCAAAAGAAAGCTTTCAACGAGAAACTAACGAATTAAAAATATGAGCTGCTTATAGTATGCCTGAACAGAGAGATATTCCATTTTTAAGTTATGTATTATTAGGGTATAGAAGCTTGATAATAGATGAACTATTCACATCAACCTTTTAATACAATGGCGATGTGTCTGTCTCTCTTCTTCACAAACATTCACACTCACACTATCAATACGTACGCAAGAAATTCAGTTAAATACTATCGATAATCTTCAACAATTGGCTGTATGAGATACTGAAAAGCAGATAAACATCGATGTTAAGTTAATTTAAGACTTTATTTCTAAGGGAAGGGAATTTTATCGATCATTAAAAGATACAAATAAACGAAAGGTTTATTTAACATGTTTTCTACTGTAAAACAGAGAACTTTTCTAGATTATTTGTTTTTATGATATAGATCCAAAAAAGATTTCAAAATGATTTTGTACTGATGAGATATCTCAAGTAAATACGTTCATTGCTTTATTATTCTCTACATATATAATGTTTGTTTAATAAGATGAACGCCATATTTCAGTTATTCATTTTACATAAGCCATACCTTCATTTATTATCTGTTTTTAGGGTTTAACGAATAATGATTTTTAAACTAATCTTTCTTTAATGAATATACGTGAAAATATTGATTATTGACTTTTTAGTTAATAAATAAGTAAAAAGAATTCAGTCAATCAAATAAATCTTTCTTTTTTCTAATCAAAATAATCAAACAGTTGTATTCTTTCTAGCATCTTGTTTTGAAAGTATTGATATCCATTCAAAAGTATAAAAGAGAAAAGCTGTTTAGAAATAAAGAAAAGTTAGTTGATGCGTGTTTATACACGTCAACAAAAAGAAAGAATAGAAAGATAAAATCTAAAGATATCTAATGACTAGACATCGGCGTGACCGCCGCGACTCACGATCGTGACTAGTTTCTTTTGAAAAGTCGTGACCGTGACCGGAGGCTGGTTACGGCTGGTCACGATAAATTTTCAATATGGTCATATAATGGCTATTTTTCTAATCTCATGCGAGAATTCAATCAATTGCAACAAATTTTCTTTGGAGAGTTCTTTTCGAGAATGCTTAAATTCTACAATCAATCTAAAAATTAGATATATTTTGTTATATCTGATTGTAAATCCCTTTCTTTTCTTTTTTTCACACCACCAATAGCCATTATGTTATAATTTTCATAAATAGAAACAACATTTACTCAGTGTTTTATGACCTCGTCTACACTAAAAAAAATAATATGGAAGTGACTTCATATTAAAATGATGGATGTTTCCACTTATAAGTTAATGCATCAATCAAAGTGTATAATGAAGTATCACTTTGTCAAGTTCAAGTAGAGCACACAAATCGAACCTAATTTTGAATGGCAATTTAACTTTAATGCAGTTTTAAAAAGTGTATTAACTTAATAGACTTTTAGAACAATGTTGAATCTATGATTTTGGAAGGGGATGAAATCACACGCAAAAGACATTTTGACATGCATTCAAAATAGTATGAAGGTGTTTTTCGTTCGTTTTTGCTGGATAAAATCGAAAAAATCTTCTCGAATGAAGTGCAATTGTCCTGTTGCACTCCCCTCACTGTTTCGAAACGGAATTAAATAAATATTCGTTTTCGTAGTGTCAGTGGAGGATCTAGGATTTTCAACGACGAGGACGATTTTGGGTAAAAACCCCTTTTTCGTTTGTTTTTTCGAGACAAACTGGAGAAATTGTCTCGAAAGGGAGGGGGCGATTGCCCTATTACTTCCCTCCTAAGCCCATCGCTGCATGGTGTAAAACAGGCCTATCTGTATAATACATATGTAGACAGACGACAGAAAGATATCATACTTATACAAACCATAGAATTTCCGTGACTCACGGTCATGGTCACGATCATAGCACGACCGTGACCGTGCGTGACCATTACCAAACTTGTCGTGACCGTGACCAAAAATTGTTGGTCACCCCGATGTCTACTAATGACACTGAATAAAAGAAGATTATTTCCAAGTTATAACATAACTTTACTACAGGAAGTTTGTATGCGAAAGTATGATATGGTTCAATGACCAAGGATATATCGTTATTCTTACGTGATGAAACAAACAAAATTATTGGATTTATCAAAAGAAACTTTTTCCATTTATTTTCCAACATTTAAAATCGATGAGTTTGGCACAAGCATTTTTCAAAGTACAATCTCTTCGAATTCAAACACTTATTCAACCTTTTGTTTCACATCTTGATATTTCTGATGAAACTGATCAATGGATTCAAACTTATTTACGAGATCTATTTGCTGAACAAAATATTGTTACACTTCATTTACAAAATAAACATATCGCTGTTGTCAGTAAATATTTATTATCGATTGATATTCAATCTATGCATGTAGTTAGTTCAGATTGGACTACTGATATATTAAAAGAAGAAATTGGTCATCTTCGTCAAAGTTTAAAATAGCTTTCGATTACATTTACATATCTCCATGGAAAACGAGACATAGCTAATCATTTATTTGAATCTGATTCTCCACTTGAAAGTCTCAGTATTACTGATCGTTTTTTATATTTATGGGTGTGGGTGTGGCAAGCTGCCATGACACGTGTTGGGTGTTTGGCAGGTATCACGCCTGGTGCGAGTTCCCTTTGTAAGGAGAACATCCAAGTGTCGGCGAGGAAAGTTATGATCCGAAGATCACCACTACTGACATTACGTGATAACACATATTTCACATTTTTATATCCCATGTGAAAAGAGTAACCAGAATGGTATACGAACCCACAACCTATGGATTACCCGTCCATATACTCTACCAACTGAGCTACCCGGTCAATCGCAACTCATGTTATATTTTCATGTGAACATGTATTATCATTAAGGCAGTCCTACAATACTGTCACACATGATTATTTTCTACAGTGTTTTTTCGGTATAGGTATGTGACCTACGACCGTGTAACCAGTTGCTACTAGAGTGGGTGTGAGTGTCGGTAGAAATATATTCCCACCGACATCCACGCTCACAACCCAGATCCAAACCCGCACCCTCCCAAAGGGTGTGGGTGTGGGTGTGGGTGTGGTGTGTGGGTAGGTGTGGATGTGGGTGTGGGCGTGTGAGTAAAAAGAGAAATGATGCCCACACTCACAGCCACCCACACCCACATCCACACCCACTCACACCCACCCTTGTGACTTGTATTTCTATCCGATAACATGCAGATAGTGTTGTAACGATTTCTGATGTAGTAGACGCTGTATAAGAGTTATTCAACGAATACTTTATTAGTATATCAAGAACCGTCCCGCACTGTATTTTTCTCGTTCCTTATATACCAACTCCTGGCATTTGAGGACCTTGAAAGATACGGTGAAAACAATATGAGGTGTAAGGACAAATTCAAAGGTTACAATTAATAACACGATGTGTGAGGGAATGGCACACGAAGAATCCCATTCCAAAGTGCACGAACAGAAAAGATCATGACTATGTACGAGTGAAGGACGAATTGATAGTGCGCTTCCAAAGTGTAAATAGAAGAAGCAAGAGATCAAAGTGCAGAGAGATGTGGATGAATAACAGATAGACGAGTGCATCACAAACAATACGCTACAAGTTCGGTTGGGTTGTTACAAGTGTGCACTGCTTGTTCCTTATTTTTCATTGTTTTTTAGACTGTTGCCGCATAAGATGATTATTTATTGTACAATGTAGACATTAATGTAATGAATACAATAAGATTTACAATGAGCACTTCAACAGTTTTTTCACCAGTCATTTGAAGAAAGTACTATCCTTCGTCACTGGTGCATTGGATTNAAGTTATTTGACTGAGGTGAATATGAATGTAGCCTGAAAAATGATTCCAGCTATTGGCATTGTGTTTAAAAACAATAGTAAACTTGTCATATTAAAAAATTTCGAAGACATAACTATGTACAGCACTAAAAAATCTTTTTTTTCTCCAGCCGTTCTAAAAGTAGTATAGTGAAGTCAATTATTCTGCTATAATGCATAGACATGTTTAGAATTATGTGCAAAATATCAGACCTGTAGACTTTAAAAAAATTTCTTTCAGATCAGCCATACGTCATTGTTTAAATGACTCACGAGACCAGTTTTGAACTAGGATTTTATATGAATAGAAAACTGCTTCAACATACATGTAATGTTATGTTCTTTTAGTACAGGCACGTTGGAATCTAAAATATTTAGACTTCATGAATTTCACCCGAAGAAATTCATGTTATCTGTTCAATTTGGTCTTCAGCTGCTGTTAACATAGATACCATTACTTCGATGGGCATGCAAATTAATAGAAAACACTCGAAGCATAATTTCCCTACCAATTATTTCTATTCTTTTAAAGTTCCATGATGTTTTTATGTTCGATATACCAGTTTTAATCTGGTGATCGATCATACTTATATAATTGACATCGAGAATAAGAAGCGTAGTCGAAGGTCATCGAAACCATAGTTCAGATAAGTTCATCACACCATTTTATCTACAGAATACAGTCTAACGAAGTTCATTCTATTGGAATCAAGTAGACAGAATTTAACTTGTCAATAGCTGCTTAACACAAGTTTTCAAAATGCACTATAAGAAAAATAAAAGATCGATCTCTAAGGTCTCAATTTTCACTATGAAAACACGAAGCTATGAGTACTCTAGATTCTCAAGATATTAGACTCATCAAATCATATGCAAGGATATGTTGATCGAGCATATTTCACAGATCGACATCCCTGTGATTCCTTTCTATTCCTAAAGGTGAAATATTAACTACACAAAAATTAACTCAATGGCAACAGTCCAATGTTACACGTGCTTTAAGAAAACATTCATGACTTCTCAAACAGTTATCTTAAATTACAGAATTATGAACGATTTTAATCCAATGCACCAGTGACGAAGGATAGTACTTTCTTCAAATGACTGGTGAAAAAACTGTTGAAGTGCTCATTGTAAATCTTATTGTATTCATTACATTAATGTCTACATTGTACAATAAATAATCATTTTATGCGGCAACAGTCTAAAAAACAATGAAAAATAAGGAACAAGCAGTGCACATTATCTGCATGTTATCGGATAGAAATACAAGTCATAATATAAATAGCAGTCTGCAAGATATTTTTTTTCTAGGAAATATGACTCTTTTGGAAAGAATCGTTATTTTTTCCGACAATATAAGAATACAGAAAAAAATATTTGAAAAATAAGACATTCTACATTGGATTTAAAAGCCATAAAAAAATATACGAAATACTACAAAGCCAATTCGTTGTGGAAATGATGCTTCATTATAACCAAATGTATTCAGCATCAATTCTATAAAGAAAAAATAGAAAAGCTTTTTCTTTTTTATAACAGCTCCTCGTATAAATGATAAGTCATTGTTGAAGCAGATGTTACAGATGAACTTCGTCGAGATGATGATATATTATACAGAGCTGGTACTACAATAGGTACCGATGATGATGATAAATTTGTAGCTGCTATTGATGATGACAATGTAACTGATTTCTTTTTAACTCTTCTTTTCCAAATAAAAAAAATCACTAAACTAACAATAACAGCAAATAAGGCACCACCGAGAATACCAGCTACGATTGCAGCAATATTAATCTGCGATGTAGATAATTCTGAAACTAATGTTGTTACTCGATCTATCAAACAAAGAAAATTATAAATCTCTATATTGAAATACAGAATCTCTTACCTGCACATGTAGGTCCAACGAACCCAGCATAACAAACACATGTTTCATTTATGCATCTATGAGTGTGTAATTCAACACATACATCACATTCTTCCGAAGCTTTAATGATAAAAAGATTATTAAAAAAAAACCACAAATACATTTTAAAAGTAATTGACTATATATACTAACTTCAACTCAATTTACTGAGTATATGTTTTCAAATAGTAAAAACTGATATCTGAACAAGGATTATATAGAATAATCGACAGTTTATGTGCAGTAAATTAAAGAATTCTTCTTTTTAAGAATTTTATTACTACTCTTAACGTTGGCTAAAAGAGCTGAGAGCAAAAATTTGAGAAGAGATAAAGAGTGCCTCTTTGAAATTACAACTTGTTTTAATACAGTCATGACCTATTAAACGACATTGAAGACGTTTCAATAGATCCCGATAGTTCTCAAGCAATTTTTTCATGAGCAAATACCTCACTCACAAAAAAAAAAGAATTCTTTAAAATTAATTAAACATTTTTCAGAATATAGTTAAATCTGGTTTAATTTCGTTCCTACTCACTTTTCATGAAAAGTGCCATGACGTCGATGGAAAATTGGCATTAAAAGAAAATCAATGCTTGCCTTTTTTTTTTTTTAATGTTTCTTCACAACTGAATTTTTGATGAAGAACATAATGAAACATTTCATCAAAACTACTAAAAAACAATTTTTTTGAAAAAACAAAGAGGTTGTGTCAGAAATTAACTCTCATTACTCTGCTTATAATAGTCAAAAAATAAAAACGAAAACTCATTTTAAATTTTCTCTACTTTATTCTGACATACTTTTGTTCATCTACAGATTTCATACTAATGAATAATCTAATTAAAATTATTGTGTTTTTGTTCAAAATTGATATTTTCATCACTTTTTTCTTTAACATCATAGTTAGAAGACACATTTTAAATCTATGGACTTTGTGTTAAGTGTTTTTGAGTACTTATATTTTGTTTTGTTTTTTTGTAAAGCAAAAAAAGAACTAAATTGGTTAATCAAAATATTCAATATGAAACTATGCTGATATATAAATATATAATCAAAAAATTGGTTTGCATTTTTTATTAAAAGTACTTCCTTGAAAGTCATTCTAGAATGCTATACAAAATATTTTGAAAGAGACGAAAAGAGCGACACCTTTTATGCATTGAACAAAAAAAAAAGCACAGCAAAAAAAAGAACAATGCCGTGACCCGGGATCGAACCAGGGACCTTCAGATCTTCAGTCTGACGCTCTCCCAACTGAGCTATCCCGGCAAAATACGAGTTATTTAAATCTGTATTTATGCTTTTATTGTTTTATTTTTCTACAAATATAAACATGATTATGATTCAGTTCTTTCAATATAATCTTTAAATAAATTTCGTTTTTGTTGTCTTTCATAATAAGCTTGTTGAGCAATCTCTAATACATCTCCAACGGTTCGTTTTTCACATAATCGATGTATTCTTTCAATTCTTGTTTCTTCTGCTTGTCGTTTTTTTTCCTGTGCTATTGGCATATCTATTGATAAATCATTTTCTTTTGTATTTGTTAATTTTTGATCTTTTTCATTTTCTTTTTTCTTTTTTTTACCACTTAAACCAACACCCATTTCAATTTGTTCATCATCAAATGTTTGTGTTTTTTCATCATTAATACGTCGAACTTTAACTGTTGTATTTGATTGAATAGATTTTGGTAATTCATCAATAATTATTTCATCTTGATCATGTTCATGTTGAGTAGATTGAGTATGTTTTTCACGTGCACGTACATACATATTATCATTTGAAGAATTTATTTCCATTTGATCATCATCATTTGTTATTCGTGTACGAAGTTGACGAGCTTGACGATTGTTTGAAGATTCTAAAATTAAAAAAAAACCAGGAAATTTCCAAAAAGAAAAATTGAATGAATATATATTGTACCTTTTTGAATACTATCTGATGGTTCATTTTTTACTTTTTGACTTTCTTCAAGAATAGTTATATCACCTAAAAAATAAAACATAAAAAAAAAAGAAATGAATTTCTTTATTTTTTCAAAAATTAAAAATTAACCTGTTCGAACTTTAAATTGAAATCGATAAAATGCATCCATATTATCTTGTTCTAAGACATTTAATAAAGCTTCACGTTTATTTTCAAGTTTTTCACGTTCTAAATCAGCTTGTCGTTCAGCTAATTTAGCTTTATATGCTGCTGTAACAAATACTTCTTTATCTGCATAAAGATCACCTTCTTGTTCACGTTCACGTTGTATACGTCGTTCTAAAACTCTTTCAAATTCTTTTTCACGTTCTTTACTTTTTTCCAGAAGTCCTGTAACATATTTTGGTTGTCGTAATGTATTTGATTCACGTTCAAGACGTTTTTTTTCTTCACGTTTTTGTTCTTGTTGAACTGTTGAACTAACTTGTTCGTAAACTTCATCATATGCATATATATTTGGATCTTGTTCAAGTGCTTCTTCAATATCACGTTGTGCTTTTGGATTAAGTGCAAGACGAGATGATGATGGAGGTTTATTGTTTTTTGTTGATGAAGTTGTTGATTCTATATCATCATCATCATCAAGAGAAAATGCAGCAGCTGCTAAACAACTTTTATTTATTGAAGTTAATATTGTTGTTGTTGTTTTTGGTTTTGGTTTACTAGGAAATGATAAACCAAATGGTCGTTTTGAAGAAGATAAATTATCGTCAGTAGACATAATCTACAAAATTAATAAATCATTTATGTAGAAGTTATAAAATCAAAATTTCTTTCATTACTTTCTTTTTTAATATTTCATAAAAAAAAATACTATTATTCTGTCTATCATAATTGTTTCGATTTTCATTTAGCTGCTTATTTTATGAGATTTTTTTAAAATAAAAATCATGTCATAATTATTATCGAATAAATTGGTTTGACACTGAATGATATCTCAAGAGTCTCTCAAAGTCATCAGGATTAGCTGACAATGGTTCAGAAGATTAGCTTAATGATATTAAAAGGGATCACTGTTGCATTGCAAATAGTGTTCCATTTTTCTGTTGTCGAAATTTTAAATAACGCATCACTCTCACCTATACTTTGTTCCTTGGATGAATGTCAATTCAAATGTTCTTCTGTATTTATTACGAAACATCTACTATAAAAATACTTTTATTTATTGCTAAAATTTCATAATAAGTTACGTTCTATTCATGTTATTCACATTTGACAATTGCTTAATCCAACTAAAATCATTATAAAAGACCTCTCACGAATTTCTTTTATATCAGCGCCATCTTACTCTTCGTTAATGTTTAATAAATACAAAAGATTTTATTTCTTTTTTTTTCTCTATAAATAATAAAATCTATTCTATTCAAAAAAAAAAATATTTAAAATAATATAACAAAAAATCAAAATGAATAAAGTTTATTGCTTAGGATCAACTTCGATCATGGCAATGAACTGACGAATCATGAAATATTTAATTGAAACAAAGAATGCCTGTTGGACAAAACTTCTGTTTTTTTTTTTTCTTCTTTTTTTAATACGTTGTACATAATTTCTCATGATTTTTTAATATCTCATATTGAGTCATAGTGGACAAACAATATATGATTCATAATAAATAGAATATTAATATTTACATATTCATTTATTAAAACATATTTGATTCATTGAAAATTTATACTGATAATCAAACAATGTTAGATGATGAACGATTTACAAATAATAAACATCATTTATTTGATTCTCAATCATTACAAACAATTCAAAGAAAAATTAGTAAACAAAAAACTGCTGCAGGTAAACATTCATATCAAGAATTTAATAATATTTTTATTAAATAATGATCGTAAATATTCGAATAATTATTTTTTACTTCAAAAAATATACATATTTAATATTTATGATGCTCTCAAATGGTGTTTTAGATGTTGAGATAGAAGAGTAGTTCATTAAGAATTTTAAGATAAAAATTCTTAAAATTCATCGATTTAAAATTTGCACTATATTCTACGAGTAAACTGATCAAGGTAATCATCTCATAACTTGAAAAATTGATCGTTAGCGTAGATTATTTTAAGCTTGAAATTACGCGCAAACATTCTTAAGTACCGCTACATTTTTAAATCGAGGCTTGGTGCATCTTGAAAATGTTCCGTTATTAGTAATGCAGAAAGACTATCGTTTTAGTAATTTTAATCTCGTAGGTTTTTTTTTTATTTATTTTGTGAATTAAATCAATGTAAGAACTTTTTGAAGGCTCTTGGTATTTACATAATATTTATTAGAATTAATAAAAAGATAAAATTCAAAATGAATTAAGTTCAAAATTTCAAATATTTGATATAATCTGCTCGTACTATAAACAATTGATTGATTTTTAGTAAAAAATTAAAATTAAATTCTTTATTTCTATGATTCGAAAGGTTTATATAATGAATAATCGTTTATAACATAAATGTAACGGGTGTCCCAGAAAGAATGGGCCTCCCAGTATTTTGAAGATTTCGCGTCTATTATCCGTGTGATTAAAGCCCTTTTTATTATCAAACGATAGCGCTTGAAATTCTCTACAAAACCATATAAGTTAGGCCCAAAGACAGTTTTAGATATATTTGGAAAAAGAAGAAAACTAAAGACATAGAAACAGCTGTAAAAAGTAAATAACGAGTGTTCCATAATAAATGGCCGCACTTTGCATTTTATATTTTGATCTCTAAATACGTTTTATTAAAAAAACAAAATATACCACTAGACGCATTGTGAAAAGCTCTACAATCTACAAACTAAAG